>JANSMH010000022.1:0-166517 GCA_029299595.1 Grosmannia serpens
CGCCGCTTTTGCCTCTTTTTCTTCTCCTCCTTTTCTTTTTCCTCTTGCTCTCCACCAAACCACACTTTTTCTTCGCCCCCCCCCCCCCCCCTCCCCTTTTTTCCCCCCCCCCCCCCCCCCGCGGCGCCCATGCTGAGTCAGAGAAAAGTACGCGGACCAGGCCCAGCATAATCGAGACGCCGCTGATGGCGAGAAGCAGACGGACTGCCAATACGGCCACGGTATCGAGTAATGGTGAGCCATATTCCTCTTCTTTTTCCTTCTTTTCCTTCTTCCGTCGTGACGATCCACCGGTATCCAATACTATGTATCTCTCTATTATCTTTCCGTGCAGCAGGGATGGGTGCTTCCTGCCCTCCTACATAGTAGCTTCTGCTGCTTCCGTTCCCGGATGACCTAATGTCTCCGCCATGCATTCGGGGCAAGAACAGCTTCTTGACCCCCCCGTTCCCAGTATAATCGGTCGCAGTTTCTGCTCGTCGCACCTGCCACCCTCCGTCCTCGTATCTGTTCTCCGTCTACTCCTTCCATTCTATCTGCCTCCTTCGTTATTTGAACGCTTGCTCCTGCCTGCCCGGGTAAACAAGCCCTGTATTCCTGTTTCTGCTTGTCTCTCATTCCAGTCTCTCTGCACCGCACCCTTGTCGCGGCCCCGGGAATACAAACGTACAAAATACTCGTACAGTTAGTTGGTGTCTTTTGCAATACACCCCCCCCGGGACCGACTATTGCCACCCCTCCTCCTTTTGCGAATCGCCTGCACAGGTTTAAAACGGGCGCCTTTTCCCTTCGCCCCTTCCCTGCGATTACGAAATCCATTCACCTTACCTCATCCTCCTTCAATCGCCCTCTTCTTCCACAGCTCTCTTACACCACCACAACACTGTCGCTTTATAGCCCACAGTCCTGTGTCGGCTCTCATTGGGTTAGGATTACAGTTTCTGTGTGGCGCATTGCTATTCTCTGCAGCTCTCTGCATGCCTCGCGCTGCTGTTGCTGCCGTGACTTACTCGACGCATTACTAACACGCCGCGCTCTCTCTCGCCTCTGTGCAGAAACACATCCACCCGCTCTCACGGACTTTGACGCCGAGGCTGGCTTGTTGGCTCTGCAAAAGCACGTCGACGCTGCATCTCACGCATCGATTACTAACATCGCGGCCAACTCGGACCAGTCAGTAGCGCCTACGTCTGACTGTGCCCTGGCGCAAGCCCATTTATACGCCGCTGCTCCCTCCCAGCCAACCACCTCTGCAGCGTATCCGGATCTGGAAGCCCAGATCCACCCTGATCTTCGGTCTGCACAACAGCTTGGTCGCCATCTCGGGGGCTCCTCCTGTCCCGCACTATCCACCTCTCTAAATCTAAGCATCATGTCTTCCGTGCCTCCCCAGGCGGCCCCGACGGCCATTCCGGCGCCCGTGGGCTCCCCCGTCCCCATGCAGACGGATGGACAGCCGGCTGCGGACGGCCGTCGGGGTCCGCGGCGCGAGCTGTCGCAGTCGAAGCGCGCCGCGCAGAACAGAGCTGCCCAGGTGTGTGGCTGTGTGCGCCTGCTGTTGTGTCCCTCCAAGACGGTGGCTAACAGTTGATTCCAGCGAGCATTCCGTCAGCGTAAAGAGGGCTATATCAAGAAACTCGAACACCAAGTGACGGAATACTCCAACATGGAGACGCAGTTTAAGCTGCTGCAGTCGGAGAACTACTCCCTGCGCGAGTACATTATCCACCTGCAGTCCAAGCTGCTCGATGCCAAGGCCGAGCTGCCGCCGCCGCCCGCCAACCTCAACATCGCCGCGCCTGCGTCCGGTGCAAGTGCTGCCGCCAGCGCGCTGGCCAATGCGGCCGCCGCTGCCATGGCGAGCCAGGTGCCCCAGCAGCAGCAGCAACAGCAGCAGCAGCAGCAGCAGCAGCAGCAGCAGCAGGCAATGGCACAGGCCCAGAAGTCGGCCTCGGTGCTCAGCAGCAGCGACCCGCTGGCCAGGGTCGCCCAGGCCGTGGCCCAGCTGGGGAACAGCAATGGCGGCAGCGACAGCCCCTACGGCAGCAGTACCGTCAAGCCCGAGGACAGTAAGGATGCCAAGAGCGACGATTCTATGAGCGCGGCCGAGGAGATTGAGCGGCAGCTTCAGGCGCCACAGGAGGCCTTTGCGCCGGCCGTAGCGTCGGTCTAATATCTTATTATTTACATCTTGCCTCCGATTCGCAGTTTTGCTTTGCGTGGGGGGCCTCGCCGGCCTGAACGGCGTGTATGCGTGTTGGGGCTTGTTGAATCGTGGTGTGGTGCTCCCCTTGACCTGCTATTTTATTCTTGTTCTTTACTTCCGACGGATGGAGGGACGAAGGGCACCGGGAGTGGCGTTGGGGTTGGGCATCTTGACTTGGGCCCTTGAATTATCCTTTTTCTATATGTGTTACCGGGCTTTTCACTCGAAGCCCCCCCACAGCTGTTCTTTCCTTGTTTATATGTCTGTTATGAGAGTGAAAGAGAGGAGGCAAAAAAAGAAAGGAATCCATCATTTTCGATGCAGGGCCTGTTGCGTATATTCTGCTGGCGTGTTGTTGTTGTGGAAACCAGAACTCGAGGTCCTCGAAGTTTTATGGGCTTTCCGGCTTGGCATTTTAGACAAGAGCAGCCGTCTGATTGGCTATGCGCGATGATACAGCCGATCTCAATATACAAAATCTGCTCCCCGGAAGGGACCGTCGCCAGGCCGTCCTCTTTTCTCTCGACTACGCAAACGCATTGCCCATGTCGTGTTCCTGTATTTGTTAGAACCACAGCGAGGAGAGTAAAGAGGAAAGGAGAGACATGTAGAAGAAAAACAAAAGAAGAAACGGAAGAAGAAACGGAAAACGCAGCAACAAAAACCGACCTTGAAATACTCTGCGCCCTTTTCCTGGTACTCGGCCCTGGTCAGCGTCGCCTTCTTCCAGGCAGCCGACCCAGCCCAGGCGGCCGCGCCTCGCCAGGCGTCCGTCAGGGCGTCCTGGGCACGCCGCAGCCGCAGCGGCGCGCCGGCCGGCAGCAGCGCGCGCAGGCCGTCGCACAGGCGGTCGTCAAAGTTGGGAAAGAGCGTGAGGCCGCCGGTCAGAAAGACGTCGCGCAGAAAGTCGTCGCGGTTGATGCCGCCCGCCAGGCCGGTCAGGCGCTGGGTCAGGATGTCGCCGGCAATCTCGACCAGGCCGGCCTGGTCCAGGCCGGCAATGGCGCTCGGCTGGAACACCACCTCGGGCACGCGGATGCGCTCGACGTTGAGGTGGATCTGGTGCCGCTCGGCCGGGCTGTCGGCGTCAAACGGCCGCGGGCCGCGCTCAAAGGCGTGCAGCAGCTTCTTGCTCCAGTCGTCTTGCGCCTCGCGCGTGTGCTCGTACGTAAAGTCGGGGTCGTGCAGCAGCAGCAGGTCTTCCAGCGCCTTGAGCGCCACGTCGGGGTTCTCCTCGCGGTCCTCGTTGTCGCTGTCGTCCTGGTTGATCGCAATGTCGCGATAGACACCCCAGTCCGCGTCGTCTGCCCCAAAGTCGTCGTCGTCGCCGCCGCCGCCACCGCCACCACCACCACCGCCGCCGCCACCACCCCGACGTCGCTTCCGGCTGCCACCACCGCCGCTGCCGCCCGTCGGCGTGTCGCTCGCCAGGTTGGCAATGTGCTTCATCCGGATGTACGACGCCAGGTTCTTGCGGTTGCCCATGTCCTTGGACAGCCGCTCGCGCTCCTTGATCTTGGCCAGCGCCCCGAGCCGCGCCTGGCGCTTCTCCTCCAGCCAGCCGGCAAAGTCGTTTATGCGCCGCTCCTCCTCCAGCCGCGCCTCCTCGGCGACCCGAGCCTTCTCCGCCTCCTTCTCCGCCTTGGCTCGCGCTCGCGCGTCGTGGTTCGACTTGAGCAGCCGCTGGTGCCGCTTCGTCTTCAGGCTGGCCTCGTCCAGCTGGTCGTCCGGCACCTCCAGCAGCGAAAAGTCGGGCGCCTCCGCCTCCTCTTCGGGGTCGCCGCCCAGGTCCTTTTGCCGTGCCCGCCGGATCGACCGCTCCAGGTCCTTCACCTGCCGCTCGAGAGCCGCCTCGTCCTTGACCTCGGCCTCGTCCAGCAGCCGCCGGGTCTCCTTCTTGGGCTGCTCGGCGATTTGCGTCTGGATGCTCTTGAAGTACTCCAGCTCGCGCTCCTTCTTCATCAGCCGCTCCAGCCGCATCTTGGCCGCCTGCTCCTGCAGCCGCCGCCCGCTCTCCTTCTTGCGCTCCGCAACCTTGGCCAGCTCCTCCTCCGTCTTCTGCACCACCACCTCCTCCGTGTACGGGTATTGCACGATGCGTTCGCGGTCCTCCAGCCCGGTCCAGTCCAGGTACGTGCGCAGCTCGCTGTCGTAGTCCTTGGACACGTATCCGAATTCCTTGAGCCAGAACTCCGCCTGCGACGGGTTCAGCTTCAGGTTGCTGCTGAGGTAGTCGCGGTACTTGAGCCGGATCAGCTTCAGCATATACTCGGCCGCGTGCGAGCCGCCCCAGTTGAGCCGGATCGCCTGCGACAGGATGGCCTTTGAGTTGTATACGGGAATGACGTGTGTGGCGCTGTAGGACGACGAAACCACGAGACCTGTGCCGCCCTTGTTGTGGCTGTAGGAGAAGAGAGAGTCGACGCCGTAGGCAAGCGAGGGGGCGCCGTAGCACTCAAAGATGATCTCCGTCATGCCTGCAGGGGTGGACGAGAGAGGTTAGCACGCGAGAGGCAGCAGAGACAAAATGAAGCAGAGAGAGCAGAGAGAGCAGAGAGAGAGAGAGGTGGGCCGGCGGCCAGAACGCACTCTTTCGCGAGTAGGGAAGGTTGGCCACTGCCTCTGTCAAGACAACAGGCATGTCGATAGCGCCATCCGCGCCATTGAGGCCGAGCTTGATAAAGGTAAAGTCGAGGATGTGCTCCATCACGTCCCAGTTGGCAACAATGCCTGTCCCCGGCTCAAAGGCATTGCGTATATGGCTCCGCGCTGCCGTATCGGCATAGCAGTCGGCGCCCACAAAGGAGAACGTCTTGCCCATCTTGCGATCGCGGTATTTCGCCATGATGGGTGGTATGATGAACCGGGGCTCCTTTTCGAACGACCATCCGGCACGAACAGCCGATGAGCCTAGAGCACGAATGCGTCAGAGTCTCGCCATATTCTACAGACAAGCACAGCCTTCCACGGGAGCTGAGAACGAACCGTTGTCAATGACGATGACCGCGTCGTTGTCGGTCCTAGGCCGTGCCTTGGCCGTCTTGTAGCCATCCGCCTGCAGTGGGACGTGCTTTTCGAATCTGCCATCCTTGACCGGATGTATTGTCGGTTCTGGCAGCAGTTTCCAAGCCTCTCGCCGTGGGAGAGGCTCGACGATGTCGACGGCCATGGGCGCCATTGTGGGAGGACGAGGAGGAGGCCGAAGATCGGTTGACGCCGACTCGAGGGTTGGGGATGCGCGGCCGAGCAGAGAGATTTCAATCCCTAGAGACGTCCCAGCACGATCGACACGTCAATAGTTGGTCGTTGGCCCTGTCGTCGCGGCCACAGAGACCATTTTATTACCGCTGGCTCAATCTCAGTTTTTGCCGTAGTGACGCGGCTGGTCGAATGCGAGGCGTGGAGAGTGCAGAGTCTACTAACGCGACCACGGGATCCAAGGTGGCGACCGATTGTTTATTGGCCGTCTGCCCTTCTGACAAGCTCCCAAGGCGCGCAACGAGGTCTCATTAGAGCCTTCCGGTCGTGCTGCGGGCGTCGAGCCAAAAATCACAAGCCACATGTGCCTTATGTAAGGCGGCGCCACTATTTCGTTTCAATGGGCCCCAAACCGTTGAGAAGCTTGTTGGCCACTTCAGACTGCAAAGCTCCATCGAAAAGACAAACTCCATACACAATAGCGCACACCAAAGGCACGCCTTTGTCGAAGATAAGATACCTTGCCTTCCCAGCGAGGGCCAATGTTTGGCACTGCTGCAGGGCTTGGCTCGCCCGAGTTTTAAAGGTATTCTCGTGGGTTCATGCGGCACATTCCAAGACAGTACAACGTCACTTCCACTCTGGTCCGGAGCGTCTGCATACTATGTAGCTTCAGAACTCGGCTCCCTGTGGCAGGTGGTCGGTTCCCAAATCGGCGTCAGACATCGTACACCGCATCAATCCTACCCGGCGTCGCATCGGCTATCTATCCTGCATTATTGCATAAGCGGGTCTTGGTGGGGGTAGGGGAGCTACTATGTATGTACACATCGTAAGATAGCTCCTGGGCTAGCTACTATGTAAGAGCCCTCTGAGACATGTTTCCGTGTGTCCGTCTGCGTATGCAGAATCGAGCAATTTCCGGCATGCGTATTTGACGTTTTCCTCCAGAAGTAGGCGGCTTGCTCACTCTCTTTCCCGCCGGCCTGCCCCAGCTGGAAGCTCCAACTAGCGGGGCTCAACGACGGCCTGAGCTTTCGTTAGTTAGGAAAGGCGCCCAACTAGTTGGCATAACCCCTCTTTCTACCCGCTCCTCTGCCTCTGCCATCCCACTTTCTTCCTCACACGACGACCAAACGTTTTAAGTCTGTTTTGATTTTCGCAACAACCTTCCCCGACTCACCCTGCAAGGTTTTCTGTCCTTCTTCTTCCCAAAGTCACAGCTTGTGATTTCTTCCCTTCATCCAACGATCCTAGAGCGTCAAGCAAACACCTGGCATCATGTCTTGGCAAGGTAAATAACAATAGCCCCTGAGCCGAAACACGGCTTCCCCTTTTACCGTCCTCACCGGATTTTAACGTGGTTTCATTCGTGGGATAGCATACGTCGACTCAAGGTAATACACACCCTTTCCATCGAACGCTTCTTTGGCCTCGCAACACCGGCCTGTCTTGTTCCGACTACCGGCCCCTACCACGTGCAATACGCATCGACAGGAGGCGGATATCTGGTGGCAGATATACCAGAGAGTTCACAATGTGCTGACACAACACTGCAGTCTTGTTGGCAGCGGCCACATTGAAAAGGGCGCCATCATCAGCGTTGCGGGCGACAGCGTCTGGGCTGCCACCAGCGGATTCACTGTACGACTTCCGCCTTGTATATGTCATACTGCTATCGGATTCCAGGGACGGACTGCTGACCGTAACAGATCCAACCGGCAGAGATGAAGGCCATCTCGAGCATCTTTTCGGGTGACACTGGTACCTCAGACAAGGTGTATGAGACGGGTATCCACATAGCCGGTGAGCGCTACGTTGCAACATCGATCAGTGCGGCCGACAACATTGCGATTTTCCGGAAGGTAAGGACTATGCAGGACTATCGCGGACTCCGTATTCTGTGTCGAGTGACTGACAGGTGAAAACTATAGGGGAAGTCCGGCATCATCCTCTCCAAGTCCAAGCAGGCTATCATCGTTGGCCACTACGGCGAACACACACAGCCCGGCAACGCGCGGTCGACGGTCGAGTCCCTGGCTGACTACCTCCGCAAGGCAGGATACTAAAGAGGATGCCACAAGGGCGGTAATGCGTGGTGCATACGAAAACAACACAGAAGACAGCCAGACAGACAGACAGCCAATTTGAAAATGGAAAAAAATTCGCGCCTATTCTCATGACAAAAAACACAGGGGGGGAAGGAGAGGGGGGCAGTTGGCAAGTCGAACCGGTGGTGCCTGGAAATGAGGCATGGCCACGTTGATGTGCAGTCGAGGGAACTATGGCAACGACAAGTGGCCATGGCCATTGTAATTGGCGGCGCTCGTGCCAGCCATCACCCAGACTTAGAAGGCAGAGTCAACGAAACATGAAGATCCGTCGAGGGGACTTATTAGCGAGGATATGCTTTCTGCCGTGGTGTTTACTTGAGACCATACTGGCAATTGAACAGACAGCCACAGGCGCTTCCATGGTTGGAATTCAGGTATTAGGATTTCTACAGTAAGAAAGTCGACTCCAAAGTGGGCATAACAAATTCCATCTGGTCCTTCAACTCGGGGGTATCCATGGTTCCCCCCGTTGCCTGCACTCAACGCCGAAAGTTGCCGTAAGCCCCCCGTTTCTATATTACACCGCAAATATGCAAAGAAGTGAAGCCGTCCGTCCCTCTTCCATGTTCTTCTTTTGCCCCTGTCCCGGCCCGCCGCGGCATGTATCGTACCGCTCCCGCCCCCTCTTTTCCGTATAGCTGGCAGGGCCCATTTGGATTCCACTCACGCCCTCATACTGGCAGTTCCGAGCTCCGCCGGCTGACACCGAGGCGGTCAACGGCCATGCCGATATAGGGACCTACCACGGGCACGTTGCGAGCAAATGCCGCAATGGTGCCGAGGAAGTCGCCAAACAGGATGAAGATGCCGTACAGTTCGACGAGGAAGCCGATCAGCGGCCAGCGCATCAGGATCATCAGCAGCCCAAGGAAGAAGGCCCCGGTACCCTTGGCCTTTTGTTTCCGGGCGAAAAAGACGAGCGTCTTCTGTGGGCCGATGATGATGGTAAGGCCAATGAGGAAGAGGATCTAGTACAGGAGGCACAGGCGGGTCGGAGCGGCCCTCGTTGTGGTTAGCAATGCTGAGGCGTGGAGGACATGGATGCATCCAACCGACGACCGTCAGGGAGCTGTTGGACGCGGTCTTACATTGCCCATGGCGAGCCTGCGCGACAGGGAGGTTAGCTGGCAGTCGACCATGCGCAGGCGGCTGGGTGTGCATGTCGACTTACATGGCTCTGTCAAAGAACATCATGACGCCGCCGATGAGGAAGAAGCCTCCTGGAAGCCAAGAGGTCAGAATGCTGCAGAAAATCAGAAAGCAGAAAGTCACTGGCGGCCACTTACCACCGGAGCAGAAGGCCACCCCAATTTCTATTGACCAGGCGATTTACTCGTTAGCACTTGTCCCAGCAAAGAATGCACAGCTTGCCGGCCGACAGACAGCCTTGCCGTCGCGAGCCCGGCACGCAGCCCAAGCGGAGGCGACGGAAACCGCGGCGGGTCGACGCACTTTGGGTATCTGATAGCCACATGGACGGCATCGTTGCGATTAGGCGTGCGGGCAGAGGATTCGGGCACGGCGGATACTGATTGAGGTGGATAGGGGCGCAGATTGTGGCGAGGCCCTGTATATATATGTGTGTGTGTGTGTCTGGAGGGGTGTTTCAAGCTTAGAGACGTCGATCGCGTAAGAGAAATCCGGTAATGGCAGCGATGCGATGAGGAAAACACGTCTCCTTTAATAAGAGGCGTGGCGCAAATAACCCGCGTAATTTGGCCCTGTGGTAGTTTCAGGAGAGCTACCACGCCTGGCCCACTCACTAAAAACTGTTTCTCTACGGGCATGGCAGAGTGCCATTGGCTGCGGGCTGGCAGCCTCCAAGGCCTGTACTATGTATCTCCAATTGGAGCTGCCAATCTCGTAGGCGCGTGATCGCTGCGGGCACTACCGGAAGGCTGTACGAGTAATACGGAGTACGCAGTGGCAGCGGTCGTGCAGACGAATGGCTGGCTGGCTGTTATCTTTCCTGCGCCTGAAGCAAGCCGTGCTCTAATCTTATCTACGATTGGCCGGCTTATCCCCCCTCCAAGCTCTTTCCTCTTTAGCTTCTGTCATCCCGGATGACTCCCCGCTATGCACATAATTTTCACCGCCGGTCAAATCGGTTGGCAAGCCAGAGACACGATGGAACGGGCATACGAGAGCGCAAAGCAGACGACATAACCGAAACCATTCAAGAGGGCGCATGCCTCTCTCTCTCTCTCCCACATTTTGACACATGCGAATTCCTCCCCGCTCTGCCACGCAACACCTCACTCCCAAGATGAGCTCGCATTCACAGAAAGCTGCTGAAGAGCTATGGCGGCAGCAAGTGGCAGCCATGACGGCTGCTGTTTCGAAGCTCGACCCGGCCTCCACGGTCCTCGACCTCGACCTCGACAGCCTGGGCGAGTACGACGACACAGACGGCACAGACGACAGCTACAATCACGGCAGCGGCACCGACGGCCAGGACGTATGGGACTTCATTTCGGACAGCGAGCTGGAAGAGCTTGGCCTCGGCTTCGGCGAGGACGAGCAGGCCGCAGAGTCAGGCGCAGCTGCCGGTGCAGCTGCCGATGCAGCTGCCGACGCACCATACAGCCCCTGCTGGCTGGCCACTCAGTGTCGGGCGCTGGCTCTGCGAAGCCAGGCGTCGGAATCGGCGACGGCGCTGCCTGCCGACGTGCTGCAGGTGCAGATCATGGACGTGCTGCAGTCGGCACGGCCAGAAGAGGAACTGCAGTCGCAGCTGACGGACCTTGTGGGCTTTGACGACCTCGACCTGGTGATTGCGCTGCTCGCAAACCGGGACGAGATCGTCTCGGCAGCAGCGGCGGCGGCGGCGGCAGGGGATCTTTTTCCGCCGACAAACGACGGCTCGGTGGTGGTCGAGGGCCAGCGGCTGCTCACAAAGGCGCAGAGACAGGAGCAGCTCCGGCAAAAGGACTTTGAGCACAAGACGGCGGTCCTGGCGGGGGCGTCGGCTGGCGAGCCGCAGTACCCGCACGTGTACCGGGCCTACAATGCCGGAAACACGCTCAGCTTCTCGGGCAAGCGGTACGCGCTGCCGCCGGGCACGACGACGCACGAGTTTGACAAGTACACCGAGTACGCTCTCCCGGCGGGCCGCAAGGGGACGCTGGGGCCGGGACAGAGGCTGCTCCCGATCTCGGAGCTGGACGGGCTGTGCCGCGGCACGTTCAAGGGCTACAAGACGCTGAACCGGATGCAGAGCCTCGTGTACCCGGTGGCGTACAAGACCAGCGAAAACATGCTGATCTGTGCGCCGACCGGTGCGGTACGTCTTGAGGCGGTGCTGCCGGGTGTGTGCGCGGCCGTTGCTGACATGGAGGGCAGGGCAAAACGGACGCGGCGATGCTGACGATCCTGCACACGATCGGACAGTACTGCTACCCGAACCCGGGCGAGGACGCGACGGTGAGCGACTTTGCGGTGGACACGGAAGACTTTAAGATTGTGTACGTGGCGCCGATGAAGGCGCTTGCGGCGGAGATCACGGAGAAGCTGGGCAGGCGGCTGGCGTGGCTGGGGGTGCAGTGCCGGGAATACACGGGCGACATGCACCTGACCAAGGCGGAGGTGGTGCGGACGCAGATCATCGTGACGACGCCGGAGAAGTGGGACGTGGTGACGCGGCGCGGGACGGGCGACACGGAGCTGGTGCAGAAGGTGCGGCTGCTGATCATCGACGAGGTGCACATGCTGCACGACGAGCGCGGGGCGGTGCTGGAGTCGCTGGTGGCGCGGACGGAGCGGCAGGTGGAGAGCACGCAGTCGCTGATCCGGATCGTGGGCCTCAGCGCGACGCTGCCCAACTACGTGGACGTGGCGGACTTTCTGCGGGTGAACCGGTTCGCGGGCATGTTCTACTTTGACGCGTCGTTCCGGCCGGTGCCGCTGGAGCAGCACTTTATCGGGGTGAAGGGCAAGGCGGGCAGCCGGGAGTCCAAGGAGAACCTGGACGTGGTGGCGTTTGAGAAGGTGCGGGACATGCTGGAGGCCGGGCACCAGGTGATGGTGTTTGTGCACTCGCGGCGGGACACGATGGCGACGGCGCGGATGCTGTTTGAGAAGGCGACGGAGGCAGGGTGCGGAGAGCTGCTGGACCCGAGCGGACACCCGCGATACGAGGCGGCGGTGGCGTCGATCCGGCAGTCGAAGGCGCGGGAGATGCGGGAGCTGCTGGCCAAGGGCCTGGGCATCCACCACGCGGGCATGGCGCGGTCGGACCGCAACCTGACGGAGCGGCTGTTTGGCGAGGGGGTGCTGCAGGTGCTGTGCTGCACGGCGACGCTGGCGTGGGGCGTGAACCTGCCGGCGGCGGCGGTGGTGATCAAGGGCACGCAGGTGTACAGCGCGCAGGAGGGCAAGTTTGTGGACCTGGGGATCCTGGACGTGCTGCAGATCTTTGGGCGGGCGGGGCGGCCGCAGTTCGAGGACACGGGCATCGGGATGATCTGCACGACGCACGGCAAGCTGAACCACTACCTGACGGCGGTGACGGAGCAGCTGCCGATCGAGTCGCGGTTCTCGGCGAAGCTGGTGGACAACCTGAACGCGGAGGTGGCGCTGGGGACGGTGAGGTCGATCGCGGAGGCGGTGCAGTGGATCGGCTACTCGTACCTGTTTGTGCGGATGCGGCGCAACCCGATGGCGTACGGGATCGGGTGGGCGGAGCTGGGCCAGGACCCGATGCTGGTGCAGCGCCGCCGGCAGCTGGCCGAGCAGGCGGCGCGGACGCTGCAGCAGAGCCAGATGGTGATCTTCAACGAGACGACGGAGGAGCTGCGCAGCAAGGACGTGGGCCGGATCGCGAGCCAGCACTACATCCTGCACACGAGCATCCAGCTGTTCAACGCGACGATGCGGCCGCACGCGAGCGAGGCGGACGTGCTGGAGATGGTGGCGCGCTGCGGCGAGTTCGACAACGTCCAGTCGCGCGACAGCGAGAGCGGGGAGCTGTACCGGCTGCGGGAGACGGCGACGGCGTGCGACGTGGCGGCGGGGCTGGACACGCCGCAGGCCAAGACGAACATCCTGCTGCAGGCGTACGTGTCGCGGGCGCAGCCGGAGGACTTTGCGCTGGGCAACGACCAGGGCTACGTGGCGCAGCAGGCGGGCCGGATCCTGCGGGCGCTGTTCCTGATGGCGCTGAACCGGCGCTGGGGACACCAGTGTCACGTGATCCTGTCGCTGTGCAAGGCGGTCGAGCAGCGCGTGTGGCCGTACGCGCACCCGCTGCGCCAGTTCGAGCAGCAGCAGCGGCTGCCGCGGGCGGTGCTGGCGGCGCTGGACGGGAAGCCGGCGGCGGTGGCGTCGATCGGGGCGCTGCGCGACATGGACGCGGGCGAGCTGGGCAGCCTGGTGCACAACCAGGCGGCGGGCGGCAGGCTGGCACGGGTGCTGCGCAGCTTCCCGACGCTGGCGGTGGAGGCGACGATCGCGCCGCTGAACCGGGACGTGCTGCGGGTGCGGCTGGTGCTGCGGGCCGACTTCCGGTGGGACGAGCAGATGCACGGGTCGTCGGAGGCGTACTACGTGTGGGTCGAGCACTCGGAGACGGCGCAGATGTACCACCACGAGCACTTCATCCTCGGGCGGCGACGGCTGCACGAGGCGCACGAGCTGAGCTTCACGATCCCGCTGGCGGAGCCGCTGCCGGCGCAGATCTACGTGCGGGCGGTGTCGGACCGGTGGCTGGGCGCCGAGACGGTGACGGCGGTGTCGTTCCAGCACCTGATCCGGCCGGACACGGAGAGCACGTACACGGAGCTGCTGGCGCTGCAGCCGCTGGCGATCACGGCGCTGCAGGACCCGGTGCTGGAGGCGGTGTACGCGCCGCGGTTCCGGTTCTTCAACCCGATGCAGACGCAGATCTTCCACACGCTGTACCGCACGGCGGCCAACGTGCTGCTGGGCTCGCCGACGGGCAGCGGCAAGACGGTGGCGGCCGAGCTGGCGCTGTGGTGGGCGCGGCGCGAGCGGCCGGGCTGCAAGGTGGTGTACATTGCGCCGATGAAGGCGCTGGTGCGCGAGCGGCTGCGGGACTGGGGCGGGCGGCTGGCCGGGCCGGCCGGGCTGCGGCTGGTGGAGCTGACGGGCGACAACACGCCGGACACGCGGACGATCGCCGGGGCGGACGTGATCGTGACGACGCCGGAGAAGTGGGACGGCATCTCGCGCAGCTGGCAGACGCGCGGCTACGTGCGCCGGGTCGGCCTGGTGATCATCGACGAGATCCACCTGCTGGCCGGCGACCGGGGCCCGATCCTGGAGATCATCGTGTCGCGCATGAACTACATCGCGGCGGCGACGGGCAGCGCGGTGCGGCTGGTGGGCATGTCGACGGCGTGCGCGAACGCGGCGGACCTGGCGAGCTGGCTGGGGGTGCGGCCGCGCGAGGGGGCGCTGTTCAACTTCCGGCACTCGGTGCGGCCGGTGCCGCTGGAGCTGTACATTGACGGCTTCCCGGACGTGCGCGGCTTCAGCCCGCTGATGCAGTCGATGAACCGGCCGACCTTCCTGGCCATCAAGCAGCACAGCGCCGACCAGCCGGCGATCGTGTTCGTGCCGTCGCGGCGGCAGACGCGGCTGACCGCCAAGGACCTGGTGCGGCTGTGCGGCATGGAGGACAACCCGCGGCGGTTCCTGCGCGTGGCCGACGAGGACGAGCTGCAGGCGCACCTGGCGCGCGCGCAGGACGAGGCGCTGCGCGAGGCCCTGGCCTTTGGCATCGGCCTGCACCACGCCGGCCTGGTCGAGGCCGACCGCCAGCTGTCCGAGGAGCTGTTCCTGGCCGGCAAGATCCAGGTGCTGGTGGCCACGAGCACGCTGGCCTGGGGCGTCAACCTGCCGGCGCACCTGGTCGTCGTCAAGGGCACCCAGTTCTTCGACGCCAAGACCGAGGCCTACAGGGACATGGACCTGACCGACGTGCTGCAGATGCTGGGCCGCGCCGGCCGCCCGCAGTTCGACACCACGGGCGTGGCGCGCATCCTGACCCAGGCGTCCAAGAAGGACTTCTACAAGCACTTTCTGCACACCGGCTTCCCGGTCGAGTCGTCGCTGCACACCGTGCTGGACAACCATCTGTGCGCCGAGGTGGCGGCCGGGACCATTGTGAGCAAGCAGGACGCGCTGGACTACCTGACCTGGACCTTTTTCTTCCGGCGGCTGCACAAGAACCCGTCGTATTACGGGTTGGAGGTCGAGGGCGAGGGCGAGGGCGAGGGCGAGGACGAGGGCGAGGGCGAGGGCGAGGGCAAGGGCAAGGGCAAGGGCGAGGGGCGAGACGGACGAGGCTCCGGCCAGCCGGACCAGCCAGCCCGCATGGACGACCTGGCGGCCCAGCGACGGGCCAACGCGTTCATGGTCGACATGGTGGACCGGGCGATTGCCGACCTGGAAGCGTCGCAGTGCGTGCGGTCGTATCCCAACGGCGACGTGGACCCGACGCCGCTGGGCCGCATCATGAGCTACTACTACCTCTCGCACCGGACGATCCGCTACCTGGCGCGCCACGCGCGGCCGCAGGCCGGCCTGGCCGACGTGCTCGCGTGGATGTGCCACGCGGCCGAGTACGACGAGCTGCCGGTGCGCCACAACGAGGACCTGATCAACGCCCAGCTGACGGCGCCGGCCTGTGGCCTGCCGTTTGCCGCCACCGCCTTTGGCCTGCCGCTGTGGGACCCCCACGTCAAGGCCTTCCTGCTGCTGCAGGCCCACATGGCCCGCCTGGCCCTGCCCGTGGCCGACTACGTCGGCGACCAGACGAGCGTGCTGGACCAGGCCGTGCGCATCATCCAGGCCGCCGTCGACGTGCTGGCCGAGCTGGGGCTGCTGTCGAGCTGTCTGGCCATGGTCGGGCTGCTGCAGGGGATCAAGTCGGCCGTGTGGCCGACGGATGCGGCCGTGGGTATTCTTCCGGGGGTGGGGGGGGGAGGAGGGGGGGGTGGTGTTGGGCAGAAGATGGACGGAGACGGAGGAGACGGAGACGGAGGAGACGGAGACGGAGACGGAGACGGAGACGGAGACAGAGACGGACGACACCGAGACGGACGAGACAGACGAGACGAAGACGGACGAGACGGAGACGGACGAGACGGAGACGGAGACGGACCACACGGAGACGGACCACACGGACAACACAGACTCGGAGACGCTCACAAAGACAAAACACCCTCTCTCCTCAAAGTCGCCCTCATGACCGAACCCCAGCGCAAACAGCTGGCCCGCCTGCTCGGCGTGCCCGCCACCCAGCAGACCCGCTTCCTGCGCGCGGCCGCCATGCTGCCCGGCCTGCAGGTGGCCGTCGGCCCGGTGACGATGACGTCGGTCACGGTGCAGCTGCGGCGCGCCAACGCCCTGACCAGCCGCGAGGGCCGCATGTTTGCCCCCCGCTTCCCCAAGCCGCAGACCGAGGGCTACTTTGTGTTTGTGGGCGACCTGGCGAGCGACGAGGTGTATGCGGTGAAGCGGGTGGGATGGGGTGGAGGTGGAGGGGGTGGACGAGGAGATGGACAAGATGGAGGTGGAGGGGATGGAGGAGATGATGAAAGAAGTGGACGAGGAGGAGGAGGACGAGGAGGACGAGGAGAACGAGGTGGACGAGGTGGACGTGGTCGAGATGGACGTGGTCGAGGTGGACGTGGACGAGGCGCCGCCAACGCTGCAGCCGAAGCATCCACCCCCTCGGCCAGAGCCGTCATCAAGCTCCCGCCAGCAGCCGCCCAGGCCGGCCGCGTCGACGTGCTCGTCGTCAGCGACGGCTACGTCGGACTGGAGCATCGCATCCTGGGTGTTGAGATCCCGGCGGCGCCAACAGTCGAGGGTATAGAAAAGGTAACAGAGGGATGAGGGGGGGGGGGGAGGGAGAAGAGGAGAGGGAGAGAGGGGAAGGAGAGAGGAGAATATAAGAGGAGAGGGAGAACAGGAGAGAGAGAGGGGAGAGAGGAGAGGAGAAATATAAGACAGGGAGAGAGAGAGAGACAGAGGAGAGGGAGAGAGGGGAAAGAGAGGGAGAGAGGAGAGGGAGAGGAGAGAGAGAACAGGAGAGAGAGAAGAGGAGAGAGAAGAGGAGAGAGAAGAGAGAAGAGGAGAGAGAAGAGGAGAGGAGAGAGAAGAGAGAAGAGGAGAGAGAAGAGAAGAGGAGAGGGAGCCAGAAAGGCCAAGAAAGAACCCTACATTTACTCCACGGAACGGCTGTGATCTTCTAAAAGTAATTTCACTGGTAAATTTCAGAGACAACTATTAACAGCAGAACCGTCACCATAACAATACACTACAACGTAAAGCCTTCATAGCCTCTAGGCCATGCGTGGGGTTACTACCAGGTCAAGTCGGTCTCTGGTCAGGACAGTAGCCGATCTGGCGCCAAACACCAGGCCCTCCGACAATATGCCACTGACACCTATTTTCGCTAGACCATCACATAACACAACGGACAACCCGTCACTGGTAGGTCTTACCTGGCTCTACATTTGTTCCGACATGACACTCTTCCGTGTACTTTCTGGCGTTAGTGGTGACGTTCTCACCTCTGGGGACAAGCCCTGACTTGTAGACTGAGTTTATCTACAGCGACGATCTATTCGAGTGAAGCTGGTGCATTGTCGTCCAAGCAGGATAGAGCAGCCACACAGACCTATACCCACTTTATGTAAGTTCAGCTGCTTAATAGCCGCCGCACGGGCCAACCACCAAGGCCAGCTGTACCGATTACCTAATGCTCAGAAATATCCCCTTCCAAAAACCGACTGCTGTCCTCTGTCTTCACGACAGCACCACACCCCCCCCCCCGACTCCGCCATGCCGCTTCCATTCCTGGCCAACGTCTACCTCGAAGGGCTGCCGACCTGGATGCCGGCGCCCTGGTCGATAGCGCAGGCGGTGGGCTCCGTGGGCGCGCTGGCCGCCGTCAAGTACTACCTCGGCGGCACGACCAACGGGTCGGAGCGGAAGATGCACGGCCGCGTGGTGATGATCACGGGCGGCATGTCGGGCATCGGCGCCGTGGTGGCCTACGAGCTGGCGCGCCGCGGCGCCAACGTGGTGCTGCTGACGGCCCAGCCGCCGTCGGACCCGTTTGTCATCGACTACGTCGGCGAGCTGCGCGAGCGCGCCAACAACCAGCTCGTCTACGCCGAGCAGGTCGACCTGGCGTCGCTGCACAGCATCCGCACCTTTGCCACGCGCTGGATCGACACGCTGCCGCCGCGCCGTCTCGACATGGTCATCCTGTGCGCCGCCGTCGCGCCCATCCCGCTGCCGGCCGGGGGAGGCAGCGCTCTCCGCGGCGCCACCACGCCCGAGGGCATCGAGGGCGCCTGGATGGTCAACTACCTGGCCAACTTCCACCTGCTGGGGCTGCTGAGCCCGGCGCTGCGGTCGCAGCCGTTTGACCGCGACGTGCGCGTCATCATCACCACCTGCTCGGCCTACATCGGCGCGCCGCCGCTCGTGGCCGGCACGCTGGGCCCTCCGGCCGCCACCGAGACGGACAAGAAGGCGAAGAAGAAGAGGGAGGGCGGGCCGGCGGCAGCATCGGCAGCATCGGCAGCATCGGCAGCGTCGGCAGCCGCCATCGCCGAGTGGACGCCGAAGCGGGCCTACGCACGCAGCAAGCTGGCGATGATGGTGTTTGCGCGCTCGTTCCAGAAGCACGTCGACGCCTACGAGCGGCCGGACAAGCTGCCCGGCAACGTGCGCGTGCTGCTGGTCGACCCGGGCCTGTCGCGCACGCCGGGGCTGCGCCGCTGGATGTCGGGCGGCTCGCTGCTGTGGCTGGTGCTGGGATACGTGCTGCTGTATCCGCTGTGGTGGCTGCTGGTCAAGAGCGCCGACATGGGCGCCCAGTCGGTGCTGTTTGCGTCCATGGAGGCCCAGCTGCGCCGGCTGCGGGACCTGGGCGACGGCGGCGGCGGCGGCGGCAAGGCCGGCGATTCGCTGGCCGCCGAGTTTTCCAACGACGTCATCGCCGACAAGATCATCAAGGAGTGCCGGCTGATGGACGTGGCCCGGCGCGACGTCGGCGACGACGCCGTGGCCAAGGCGCTGTGGGAGGAGAGCGACCGGCTGGTGGAGCAGACGGAGAGGCGGGCGGCGGCACGGCGGGCGGCAGCACAGCAGGCCGAGCAGGAGGCGCAGAAGACGCAGGAGGCGGCAGAAAAGGCGAAGAAGGAGGCCGAGGCCGAGGCGGCACAGAAGAGCGAGATTGCAGCGCTGGTGGACGCGATCAAAAAGGGCAAAAAGCAGGCGGGCAACAAGGAGAGGGAGCGGAAGGCGGACAAGAAGACGGACAAGACGGACAAGACGGACAAGACGGAGAAGAGGACAGAGAAGAACGAGGCCAAGACGACGGAGAACGAGGCCAAGACGACGGGCACAGAATATAAAAACGACAAGAGGACGCGGAAAAGAGCCTGAGGAAAAGCTCGGATAAGGACATATACATGTAAGAGAGCGTCCCTGCAAAGCGCGGGGAATGCGATACACGAAGGCCGAGGAAAGCGCCATCGACTAGTTGTGCACGTGAACAAGCGAGAGAGCGAGAACGCAAAGAACCGCGGCCATCCGTCTTTCTGCCCATTTCCTCTTCTCGCGCCGACTCTGTCTGCCCCGACTCTGTCTGCCACCGCCATCTCACACACACACACGCTCAGACGTCTTTTCTGCCCGGCAACGACTGTGCAACAGCCATGGCGTCCCGCGCAGTCTCACCGCCGGCCGGCCTCCACCACAATCCGTCCGTGCGACACCCAGTCTTCTTCACCGAACACCTGCATCGGAGCTCGGTGCCGCTGGCAGCAGCGACAACGGCGGCGGCGGCGGCGGCAGCCAGCACCATCGCCCCGCCGCCGGCCACGCACCTCCGGAACCCGGTGGCGCACGGCTACGTGTACCGCGCGGGAGGACGGCCGAAGCTGTGAGGGGGAGGAGGCCGCAGGTCGGGCGCAGAAGAGGGAAACGATCACCGTACGGAGTACACTATCCACCGCTTTTTGTTCCAGCGCTGTGCACACAAAATTACAGCATGTTACAGCACTCCGCACAGCGTGTTACCGTGTCTCGCCTCTCCGCCCCAGCGTCCCCGCTCCAGCGCAGCCAACGGCCCATCTTCAGCGCGGCAGCCCGCCGCCATCGCTCGTACATAGTTCCTCCCCCCCCCGTAGTCCGCTGCATTCCCGCTGCATAATCGGCAGGCGTCCGCTAGGCTGGTTTCGGCAAGGCCTGCAAACCGCCCTGCAGGGGGACTCGCTCTCTCTCTCTCTCTCTCCTTGCCCATTCCCCAACGCTGCCGGCGCTTACGCCAAAAACGTGCCAGTTCCGCCAATAATTCCTCCATTCCTGTCGCATCGTCACAGCGCCCATCCCTTCTGCATGCGTGCAGCCTCCGTCTGCACACTCTCCCCGTTCCGACCGCTCGATTCAACGCGGGCCCCCCGTCTCCTGCCACTGTGTCGCCGGCCGCACATTCTTCGCACGCACCCGCCCTCTCTCACCGTCTCGCGACGGGCACTCGTCTACACGCCGTCGACACCCTGCCGACGGATCATCAACAGCGCCACGGCCTCGTGCTGACGGACCTATCACGATGGCCACCCCATCAGGACCGGCGACGCCGCTGCTCTAGTACGTGTGGCCTGCGGGCGCCTGTCGCCAATCCATGTCTCTGTTGTCTGTCCCTGCTGTCTGATCTGCCTGCATTCTTGGAGCCATTCCCAATGTCGTCTCCCGTCTCCCGTGTCCCGTCTCCCGGCTCCCGTCTCCCGGCTCCCGTCTCCCGTCTCCCATCTCCCGTCTCCCTGCTAACCTCACAGCGCCTGCGTGGCCCACAACACGACCATCCTGGCCGAGTGCACCACGTCGGCGGCCAGCCAGACGTCGTCGCTCGCGTCCCTGATCCTGCCCAAGATCGAGCACCGCACGCCGCAGAAGCTGACCTACACCCACGGCGCCCACCACATCCACTACGTTGCCGAGGCCGCCGCAGACCATGGCGACGGCGCCTCGGCCGCCGGCCTCACCTTTCTCGTCATTGCCGAGGCCGCCCTCGGCCGCCGCGTGCCCTTTGCCTTTCTGGCCGCCCTGCGCGCGCGCTTCCTCGCCGACTTTGCGCCGGCCGCCACCGACTTTGCCGACCTGCCCAACTACGGCTGCGCCTCGTTCAACGGCACGCTGCGCGCCATGATGATGGAGCACGGCAGCAATGCCGGTGCTGGTGCCGGTGCTGGTGCTGGTGCCGGTGCCGGCGACGCCCTCACCAGCGTCCGCCGCGACATGGACGACGTGCGCGGCATCATGGGCCGCAACATTGAGAGCCTGCTCGAGCGCGGCGAGCGCATCGACCTGCTCGTCGACCAGACCGACCGGCTGGGCGGCAGCGCCCGCGAGTTCCGCGTGCGCAGCCGCGGCCTCAAGCGCCAGATGTGGTGGAAGAACGTCAAGCTGATGGCCATGATGGCCGCCGTCGCCGTCATGCTGCTGCTGACCATTGTCGTGGCCGCCAAGAGCTGACCCTCTGGAGGACATGCGCTGTATTTTTTTCTGTGCCTTTCTCGGTCTTGACTGTCTGTCTGTCTCTGTCTCTCTTCTTACTTTCCTTATCCTTGCTTTCCTTCCTGTTTCCTTGTCTGGCCTCGCCTTCTCCCTTCCTTGTATTCTACTCCGTACTCTGCGCCACAAGACAGGCCTGCAATTTTGTATAAAACCCACCAGACAGCAACATGCAGAAAAGAAAGTCGACACACTACAGGCAGTAAACGCTATAAGTTGCGCTGGAAGCTGCTGTAAATGACGTCTCATAGCTCCTTCCCCCGCGATCTCCACAAATCGCGTCGCGCCAAGTCTAATCTGCTGGGCCTCTCAAATATTCGCCCTCAATCCTCCATTGACCATACTCTCAATCCAAGCCAACGCCTCGCAGTCTCTGCTCCCACGACCATCTCCGTTCTTCCTCTCTCCTACCGACCCTCCTCGTCGACCATGCCCTACAACACCACCGCCATCCCGCCGCGGAAAGAGGCAACGGGCCAGACTCAGCTTCCATGTGCGTTCTCGTCTGCTTTGCCCTTTCCCGTCTGCCCCGTCCCGTACTTAC
The DNA here is from genome assembly GCA_029299595.1 of Grosmannia serpens. Lineage (NCBI taxonomy): Eukaryota > Fungi > Ascomycota > Sordariomycetes > Ophiostomatales > Ophiostomataceae > Grosmannia > Grosmannia serpens. The sequence goes on from JANSMH010000022.1 coordinate 21,623, forward strand.
TCGTCCCAGTGACCCGAGTCCGCAAGATCATCCTGCTCGACCCAGACGTCGCCGTCTGCTCCAACAATGCCGCCTTTGTCATCACGCTCGCGACGGTAGGCACCCGCCCAGGCCCGGCGTCGTCTCCCGCTCTCCCGCTCTCCCGCTCTCCTTCTGACCAGACAGGAACTCTTTGTCCAATATCTCGCCTCCGAGTCGCAGAACATGGTCAAGCTCGACCGCAAGCCTCGCCGCAACATCCAGTACAAGGACGTCTCCAGTGCCGCCTCCCGCATCGACCGCCTCGAGTTCCTCCAAGACACCGTCCCGGCCACCGTCTCCTTTGGCAAGATCAAGGCCGACGCCGCTGCCGCCCAGGCCAAGCTGCGCGGCGGCGCCGTCACGGCCAAGGTCGCCAAGTCGGACCGCACCTCCTCGGGCACCGCCGCCGCGCCGACCACCATCCTGTCGCTGACCAACGGCGCGTCCATCGAGGCCGGGGCCGGGGCCGGGGCCGGGGCCGGCAAGAAGAAGCAGCAGCACCACCACCAGCAGCAGCTGCCCTTTACGGTGCTGAGCAACGGCAACTTCCGGCCGGCAGCACAGGCCGCCGCCGATCTCGCAGCGGACGGCTCTGGCGTCGCAGCAGCCGCCGCACTGGCCCAGGCAGCCGCCGCCTCGGGCACGACGACGGCGGCCGCGTTCGACGAGGAGGGGCCCAACGACCAGCTGCAGCAGGACATGCTGCGCATGCACGACGCCGGCGGCCACGGAAACGGCGACGTCGAGATGGAAGACAGCTAGACGTGCGTGCTCCCATGTGCTGCAGCAAAGCGTGCTTTTTATTCCCCTCGGTTCTCGGTCTGGCCTTTCTCGTCTATGCATCTGAAACTATGCTACCCAAAATCGTACATGACGTCTATGCCCGTTGTTTTGCATCTCATGACCATCGTAACAGCAGAAAGGCAGAATAGCAGAAAAAAAAGCACACTGTCTCTTCTCGAACCACCCCCAAAAACGCCGTCCTTTTCGGGAGCCCCTGATGCCGTGGTATCCACACGCCCCTTTGTTCCCCCCTTCTTCTTCATCGTCACCGCCGCCGTATCAGCGCATTGGCATCCCACAGCAGCACGCGCTCGTCCCAGCCGGCCGAGGCCACCCAGCCGCCCTCGCCAAAGAGGCACCAGTCCACGCCTGTCGTGAACTCGGTGTGGCGGTTCATGACGCCCAGCTCGGTGCCGAGGCGCAGCGGCTGGTGCGCGACCGCGGGCGGCGGTGGCGGTGGCGGCGGCGGTGGCGGCGGCGCTCCGTCCGTCCACACGCGCACCGTCATGTCGTAGCTGGCGCTCAGCAGCACGTCGTGGGCGTGCGGGCTCCAGGCGAGGCGGCGCACGGCAAACTCGTGGCCCAGCATGAGGGCCTGGGGGCCGGCGGCCGGGCTGCGGATGTCAAACGTGCGGATCACCTTGTCGACGCCGCCCGTGGCGACCAGCGTGTCGTTGTACTTGTTCCAGTCGTGCGTGAGGATCTCGGCAGGGGCGCCACCGCCGCCACCGCCCATGCCGGGCCCGGCGTGCACGGGGATAGACGCCACCAGGTGGTACTTGGCCGAGACGGGGGTGCGCAGGTCAAAGATGCGTAGGAGGGAGTCGCTGGAGGCGGCCGACACGATGGCCGGGTTGGACGGGCAGTACGCGGCACTGTAGGTGCAGGTGCCGATGGGGAGGGTGCGGAGGGCACTATTGCGGGTGGGGGACCACTACAAAGGGAAGGTGTCAGTACAAGCGAGGAGGAGAGAAGAAGGGGGGCCAGGCCCACCAGCTTCACGGTGCCGTCCCAGGAGCTCGTCAAAAAGGTGTCCTTGGTGGCCGGGCTCCACGCGACGGACAGGGCCTCGCGCTTGTGCTCGTGAAAGTTCATGACGGGAAAGTCGTCGACGGAGAGGTCGAAGAGCTTGAGCGAGCCGTCGCCGCAGGCCACCAGCAGCTGGTTCTCGTTGATCTCGGACCAGGCGACGTCGAACTGGGCGTCGTTGGTGTCGTACGTGCGGCCGACCTGCACGCCGGCGGCCGTCAGCTCCAGCACAAACAGCTTGCCGTTGCCGATGATGCCAAAGTTGGCCGACGCGGCCACGGCCACGCGCGAGTCGTAGTACGGCGAGTACTGCACCGCGTACGGGTTGTAGCCGGGCGTGCGGAACTCGAGCATGGGGGCGGCCATCGTGGCGGTCAGTCGTGTCGAGCGGATGGGGTGGTGGTGTTCCGGACGGCTGATGCGGTCGTTCTGCTCGCCATCGGCCGCCTGGAGCAGTGGAGGAGGAGGAGGAGGAGGAGGGAGAGCGCGAGAGGATGCGAGTGCCTGACCTGTCCGCTCTGCTCGCTTCTCGTCCGTACGAGTAGTCTCAGTTGCGCCGTCGGCGACGCCAGCAAATCGCGACAAATGTCTGCTTTGTGCACGAGAGAGCGGCTGATGTCACCCCCCCGTGAGCCTCGGCTCACTACCGGCAGAAATCAGTAGCTCTGCTACGGAGCAGACAAAGCAGAGCAGTGGGGGGGGGGTACATAATACATAGCAGCCCCTCCCCCGGACGGATACAGGCCCATGTGACATCACATTGCCTCGCACGTGACACGCGCACAACTCGAACAAAGATCACGTGACCACTCGCGCATGTCGCCCCCCGTCCGAGCCGGTTCGCTGCGAGCGGAGCGAAATGTACCAGAGGCTGAGCATCGACGAGTTGCTCTGCAATTTCGGCCTGTACGAGATAGGCTAATATCACACACGCACGCGGCCGGTCCTGGTGCGACGCTGTGGTGTAGCCGTCTGCCATGGAACGGACAGCCGATGTGGTCAATATTTCCACCAAGGTTGCACATCGACTTGCTGCACTTTCCAGTGTTTTCCCATACACGTGTATCTTACGAATGATCCTTTCCCAAATTAGGTTTACGGTGGAGTGCCGGCGCCTCCTTATTGCCGTCCTGTGCAAACTGCTCTCTCTCTCACTTATTATCTTATCTCGCTCTGCCGTACATAACGCTAGCACGCCCAAGTTGATGGGCGCCCCCTCTAAAATGCTCGGCCGTCTCCAAAGACATGGGGAAGTGGTCTTCTTGCTGTGAACGATTAATCACCGTGTGTCGCCCCCCCTTTCCGTGCCGTATTGATATACTTTATCAGACACTGTAATTATGACATGCGACTTGCCGACGTGGCTGCGTCCAGTTGGGACGCTCAAGAAACAAAATAGAGACACCACCACGCCAAGCTTACGTGTCCGCTCGAATACGAAGACCGAAATCGACGCACACTTTGGGGCTCTATACAATGTAGCAGTCCGCACTGCTCAGCTGCGTCCGCCGGCGCTCCGTTCTGCAACGCACTCGTATCCTGCCTTGAAATCATGCAGCAGGCAAACGGCCGAAGACGCAAATTGCACACAGTGCCCAGACGGTGCCCTCCTTCTCGCTCTATGATAGCGGAAACATGCTACGCTAGCCCGTCGTAAGGTGAGATCTGTGCCCGGGAGCCCTGGCAGCCAATGGCAGGCTCCCCTTGCCGGCCCTCCCATCCCCGTTAGCAGCCTAACGAGGCCTGTGCCAGGCCACTTCCTCCTTGGAAATAGAAGGCGCGTCTCCACCGTCCGCTTTTTCCTATTATTTTCAATGGTGTCGTGTTGAGGCACGAACCCCCTTTTTTATTTTAATTCCCGACAGGGGTTCTTCACAACGGCCAGGTCCTCTCTCCTCCTCCCCCTTTTCTCGCTACTGCTCTGAAGCTTTAGCCCTTTTGCGCCTCTGTTTCCCACCCTACCCCCTTTTTTTTGACTTTCGCAATTTCCCTTTCTAGAAGTCACCACTTGGGCTTCCCATCAGCCTTTTTTGTTCTTCACCTCTTCTTCGCAACCCATCACCGCCTCTCTTCTTTCTCTCTCTCCTTTTACCGCTTCTCTTCGACACCCCCCCATTAGCTCCTCGGTGTTTCTTCTTCGACACGAGACGGCACACAGGCTGACAACCACCTGCTTCTTGTCCTTCGTTTTAATCTCTGTTTGGTACGTGACGACGATCTCTGCAGGACTTGGGGATCACGGAAGAACTCCTGGGGAAACAAACATCTTCAGATCCGCGTTCTGCTCTGCTCCTGCCCCTTCTCTGCATCACGCGCTTTCCCCCTCCCCCCGATCTCCTGTCACGTCTTTATCCGTTGCCTGCAGATCCATAGCCTCCTCCCCCCAGTGCGCGCCATTCTTCCGTGGAGCCCGTTTTCGCGGCCACAAACGCTCCTGTCTTTTGCTTCCCTCGCAACTTTGCACATCAAGCCACCCAAATCCTCATCGTTATAGTTCGCGCAGGGAAAGAGCTAACATTTTCTCAATTCGTTCCTGGCAGGATTCGGTTCCTTTCTTGACGCTCCTTCCTAATTAGAACCAACCACGTTTCTCACGCCATCTACAAATAACGGCTAAAATGGGTAAGAATACCGCTTTGTTGCTTTCCTCCTTGCTTCTTCCTCCCAAGGTGCCATGCGCGCTCTCCATCGCGGCTGCGCTCGCTCCCACTCGACTCGACTCGTCCAGCGTTCGTCGAGAAGGAGCGATGGGCACAACCGACCAGGCCGATCATGGCTCGTCCTCCAGCGTCCCTGGCTGGCTCTGGTCTTTCTGGTATATTCCGATCGCGTTGGTTCTTGCAACGGCGGCAACAGTATCGTCAACACATCCTGCCACAACACCAATCCGGCCTTTATCAGCAGAGCACGCTTTTCTCATTCCGCTGCTCGCCTGACAACGATCCGGCCGTGAATTCCTGTTCGCCTCCTAAGATATCGACTTTCCACCTCGAGCATCAGCTCGGAACGAGAAACCCTCTGTCCGCCCATCTCAATTTCTTCCTACCATGCATTTCGACCTCGGGAACCACATCAGGACGCGCACACGCAGTGCTCAGTTTGAGAGAACTGTGATGAACATTGTCTCGCTGGGAACTTCCACCATCACAGACGACAGGCGATCGCTCCGTCCTCTGCCTGCACCAAGAGCCGCCAGCATTGCATTCCCCGAGGACATGAATACCGCCATCGCCGTGGAGCGCCAGAGGACGACAGACAACGATGAAGGCCCTCCCAAGCTTCACCCGGTCAGACCCATCAGCTACGACGAGCTCTACTTCAAGTCTGGCCCGTATGAGGACAGCTGCAAAAACCAGAGCTGTTAGATGATTCTTCTGACCTCTACACCTTGGGATCTCCACAGCACCATCTGCGCATTTTTTTCTTGCAAGCAAGAGGCTAACTGTTTTGTTTCCCTAGCTACGAACGGCTCATCCGTGACGACTGCGGTTACCGTCACACAAACCAAGGTGTCTACAACCAAGGTGTCTCCCACCTCTTCAACTGGTAGGCCATTGCATGTTTCCCGTCCACTATTTGCAATACACTAACATGTTCTGCAGCTGCCGCAAACGATTCGCGGAACATCGTCCGGCGGAAGCTGACGGGCTATGTTGGCTTCGCCAACCTACCCAACCAATGGCACCGCAAGAGCGTTCGGAAAGGCTTCAACTTCAACGTCATGGTTGTTGGTGAGTAGCCCATAGCTCGTATCCCGATTGTCCGAGAACGGCACTCTAACTCGCCATCCTAGGTGAATCTGGTCTGGGCAAGTCCACCCTGGTCAACACTCTGTTCAACACGTCTCTGTACCCCCCGAAGGAGCGTAAGAGCCCCAGCCTGGAGATCATCCCCAAGACTGTGACTATCCAGTCCATCAGCGCCGACATCGAGGAGGCTGGCGTTCGGCTGCGCCTGACCGTTGTCGACACTCCCGGCTTCGGAGACTTTGTTAACAACGATGAGTCGTGGCGCCCGATTGTCGACAACATCGAGCAGCGGTTCGACGCCTACCTCGATGCAGAGAATAAGGTCAACCGCATGAACATTGTGGACAACCGCATCCACGCCTGTGTCTTCTTCATCCAGCCCACCGGCCACTCGCTCAAGCCTCTGGATATCGAAGTCATGAAGCGTCTCCACACGAAGGTCAACCTCATCCCGGTCATTGCCAAGTCTGATACTCTCACGGATGATGAGATCACCGCGTTCAAGCGTCGGGTACGTTGATTGCAGCCCCTAGACATCTGACATAAATATGCCCTAGGAGCGTCAGCAGCTAACGATGGCTTTACAGATTCTCGCCGACATCCAGTACCACAAGGTGCAAATCTTTGAGGGCCCCCGTTACGAGCTTGATGACGAGGAGACGATTGCGGAGAACAACGAGATCCTCTCCAAGGTGCCTTTCGCCGTTGTGGGCGCCACGAACGAGATCACCAATGCCGATGGACGTAAAGTGCGGGGCCGTCGCTACCCATGGGGTGTCATTGAGGTCGACAACGAGGAGCACTGTGACTTTGTGAAGCTCCGCCAGATGCTGATCCGCACCCACATGGAAGAGCTCAAGGAGAACACAAACAACATTCTCTACGAGAACTACCGCACCGACAAGCTGATCCTGATGGGTGTGTCACAAGATCCTAGCGTGTTCAAGGAGGTGAACCCGGCCGTGAAGCAGGAGGAGGAGCGTGCTCTCCACGACCAGAAGCTGGCCAAGATGGAGGCGGAGATGAAACTTGTCTTCCAGCAGAAGGTTTCTGAGAAGGAGTCCAAGCTCAAGCAGAGCGAGGAGGAGCTCTACGCCCGGCACCGGGAGATGAAGGACCAGCTCGATCGCCAACGTGCAGAGCTGGAAGAGAAGAAGTCCCGTCTCGAGAGCGGACGGCCCCTGGAGAAGGAGGGCAAGCGGAAGGGCTTCTCTCTTCGTTAAAGCTCTTCCCCTGCCGCCCTGTCTGTCCTCTGCTCCCAGCGATGTCCCTTGGCGTCGTTGTCTCTTCTGTTGTCTCCTTCCCATGACTATGTCTCAGTACCGTGACGTCTCCTCCCCACGCGATACAGTATTAGCCCGCCGCTATTATTCATCCTTTGTCCTGTTTACAGATTCCCTCCTTTAGCCTATTTGTTTTTCTTTTGTGTTCTTTTTAATCACACTTTTCTAATTGTCGAGGCAAAAACCCCCAAAAAACACATTTCCTTGTGGCGTTGTTCATTGTCAGTATACCGCCAAGAGTTAAATCGCAGGAGCGCGAGAAGTTGATCTGTCCGGAACGTTTTAACAGTGAGGGGGGAGAGGCCTGGGAGATCCAGCGAAAGCATATGCCACGGTTGTTGTGATTCTGAAGACGCAGACTGCGGGCTGTCGGCGTGGGCTGAAAGCACGCCTCGCTAGCCCCGGCCTGCTGGCAACTACCTCGAGACCCTCGCCTGCACCCTTCCGCCTGTTCCGGTCTTCGGCTCGTCCTGTATCGCTTGGTAATGGGGAGGGTTGCGCATGTCAATTGTTTCAGCGCCGGGAGGGTTGATGGGACGAGTCGGCTCAGAGTGGGACACGCGAAAGGACGGTTTCGGCTCGGAAGTTTTGTGACGACCAAGTGTGTGCCTTAAACGGAGTTGGATCTGTTGGATTCTGGCAGGCTGTCTCGTACAGCCCCTGGCCTTTGCACCCTTACCCGTTTCAGTTTGTCTTTGCTCAATATCCCAGATGTGTCATCAGCTTGTTACTTTACTTGGTTCCATACCTGTGTTTGTCTTAATGTACCGCTTTTCCTCATAAGCCTCTCAACCCTACCCGAATAAACATGACATACGAACCCCCTGTGCATGAAATTCAGTGGCCAGCGGCCAGATCTAGTATATTTACAGTCGTACATTTAAAGAGTAAGGTTTGTGTGTGGGTATTTACACAGGCTGGCCAGCCTAGTGGCGCCTCAGGTACCAGTTGAAAGCCAGCTGGTTGATTTCGTAGGGGAACGGAGTGGGCACTTCGGCCATGCCGGGACGGGCGACGGGGTGGCGCAGATAGACGGCCGCGCAGATGTTCTGGTTCACCTCGAGATAGCGAGGGATGAAGGCGAAAGGCGCCATGAAGGGCCGTGGCCGCCACGGGGTGGCGTATGGCTTGGAGGGGTCCAGCGGGTTCTCGGCATCGCGGGCGATCAGCTCGTGGAAGCGCCGACGTTCGTCCTCGGACAGAGAGGAGTTGCCGGGCTTGCCCTTTTTGCTGGCTGGCTCCGCCGGCTGGGGGGCGGCAGCGTCGTCGGCTCCGAGGCTGGTGGTGGCGAGGAGATCGGCCAGGCGGTCGAGAATGGCCGAGGACGGCGGCGGTGATGCGGCAGCAGTGGCAAAGGGGGAGGAGGAGGACGGGGAGGCCTTGGCAACCCACTTGCGCGCGTCCTTGACAAACTGGCGCAGGGCCTTTTTCCGCTTGACGGTCAGGTCGTCGCTGGCGCTGGACAGGAGGTGTTTTGCGCGGGCGGCGAGGTAGGGCAGCTCGCGGACGGCCTTTTTGTGAGGGCCGTCGGCAGCAGCAGCTACTGCGGCTTCTTCTTCTGCGTCTGGAGCGGCACCGTCGGCTGCGGCGTCGTCTTGTTCGGCGGTCTCGGCCTGGCGAGCCTCGCGGGCGCGGACGTCTGCGCGGCGGGTGGCCTTTTTGGCGCCGGTGGCAAAGAGGACGCGCTCGACGTCGACCTGGAACATGTCGCCCGGGTTGAGGAGGTATCCGGGATAGACCATCTGCCGGTGTCAGCAGCAGAGAAGGGGAAATGCGAGAAACGGGCACTCGGGCACTCACCTTCTTTCCGTTGACGCGGACGGCGCCGTGGACGACGAACTGGCGGGCCTGGCGGGCGCTGCTGGCAAACAGGGCGCGGAAGACGGCAATGTCGAGGCGACGCTCCATGGGCGCAAAGGTCATCTGCATAAAGGGGGTGGGCTGGGTGGTCCGGAGGTTGGTGCCGGCCCACGGCGCCAGCTGGGGGCTGCCGGCGTCGGGGTCGCGCTGCTTGCCGCTGCCGCGGCCCTCGGCCTGCTCGGACCCGTCAAACTCGGCCATGTACCGCGGGTTCATGTCGACGACCGAGGCCAGACGGCGGCTGAACATGCGCTCCCACTGCCGCTCCTTGATGTGCTCGCCGTGGTAGCCGCGCGAGAGCGCCTTGGCGTCCCACTTCTGCTGGAAGAACGTCTTCTGGATGAGCCGCGGCATCCGCAGGTTCTGGTGCAGGTTGAACAGGTTGTACTTGTTCCATGTCTGGCGGATGCGCTGCAGAGAGAAAAAGGGCAGATCAGCATCACGAAACGAAACGACGGGATTTCGCCAGCCGGGGGATCAAACGAACTGGCCGCTTCAGCCCGTGGAACCGAAAGGTCCTCCGGAACTTCATCTTGACGGAGCGTGCTGCGTGTGCGCGGGAGACTGCAATGGCCGCTTCCGCTCGGTCGACAGTGGCTTCGGCCTGCTCGTGTGTGGGAAAACCTTCCGTGCGGCAGGCCCGAAAAAGGGCCAAAAGGCCAAAAAAATTAATCTGCCAATCATGCGTTATGTTGGGGAGCTCGCCGGCTCTGGGGTCACGTGACCTACCTTGCCGCGCCAGCAAACAGCCCGCGATTGACAGCCAAACGAGCGGCTACTCTGCTGCTGGTCCAATGGGGGCACGGCCAACCAATACGCAGCAGACCTTTCGTCTCGGCGATGGAGCTCTCGGCGATGGAGCTGGCCTGGCTCTTTGATGTGCTGTCCTGGCCGGCTTCCGGTGTCACATCACGTGACCACGAGAGTCGCTAGCGTGGCTGGCCTACCCCGCCGTCGGCGCTGTCTCGTCTTTTGCATGGCGCCAAAACAAAAAAAATCTAGTCGCTTATTTTTATTCTGGACTTTTTTTTGCTCTTCTCCCATAGCTCAGATTTCAAACGACCTTGCTTTCTGTTCGCCATCTCTTGCCCCTTCCACACCCACCATCCTTACCTGTTCCCTCACGGTCTCGGCTCTGCGCCCAATTGGTTTGAGACAGCTCTGCCGCTCTTTTTCTCTCCCAGTCTCTTTTCTTGCAATCATTCACTATGAGTGACGCAACAGTAGCCGTCGAGGCTGCGCAGCCTGCTGTCGCGGTCGATGCTGCTGTGGTCGCAGTAGAGGAGACGAAGACGGCCGTCGAGACGAGCGCTGAGGAGAAGAAGGAGGAGAAGGAGGAGAAGGAGGAGAAGGAGGAGAAGAAGGAGGGAGGCGCAGCAAAGGACAAGGGTGCAAACAACCGCAAGTTTGACCCGAGCGTGCTGCCCCCGTCGGAGGACCACGCAGCCATCCAGACGCAGGTAAGACGGTGAGCGGGAAGCGAGAGAGAGAGGAGCGCAAAGCTAACGGCGCTGCCGTGTGTCTGCGCAGGTGCACTTTTACTTTAGCGACAGCAACCTGCCGACGGACAAGTTCCTGTGGGAGCTGACGGGCGGGTCGGAGAACAAGCCGGTGGAGCTCAAGAAGATCTGCCAGTTTGGGCGAATGCGGCGCTTCAAGTCGTACGAGACGGTGGTGGCGGCGCTGCGCTCGAGCAAGTTTGTCGTGGTCAGCGGCGAGGCGGGCCAGGAGACGGTGGTGCGCAAGAACGCGTACAACGCGGACCGGCCGCGCAGCAAGATCGACGCGGCCACGGTGTACGCAAAGGGCTTTGGCGACGAGGAGCCCACGACGCAGTTCGACCTCGAGGCCTTTTTCAACAAGCACGGCGCCGTCAACGCCGTGCGCCTGCGCCGCACCGCCGACGGCCTCTTCAAGGGCTCCGTCTTTGTCGAGTTCCAGGACGCCGACCAGGCCGCCCAGTTCCTCGCCCTCGACCCCACGCCCCGGTGGAAGGACGGCGAGCTCAAGATCATGTCCAAGGCCGCCTACGTCGCCGAAAAGTCCCAGCTGATCCGCGAGGGCAAGATCGAGCCCAGCAACAACAGCGCCCCGCGCTTCTACGAGGGTCGCACCCTCGGCGGCCGCGGCCGCGGCGGTCGTGGCGGTACCGGCAGCTCCATCGACAAGGACGACTGGAAGAAGCGTCGCGACGACGACCGCAAGAACGGCTTCCGTGGCGGCGGCGGTCGTGGCGGCGGCCGTGGTCGTGGTGGTCGTGGCGGTCGTGGCAACTGGCACAACAAGGAAAGCCGCAATGACCGCAATGACCGCAACGGAAACGACCAGAAGAAGTCAGTCTCCCCCCTCGCTCCCCTTCTCTCCCCCCCTCTCCCCTTCTCTCTCCCCCTCTCCCCTTCTCCTCCCCTCTCCCTCCTCTCCTCCTGCTGACCCCCTCCAGTGGCAAGCCAGAAATCCAGTCATCAGCCGACAACGTCGCCAGCAGCAAGCGCAGCCGCGACGACGACGGCAGCAACGGCGCCAGCGAGCCGCCGGCCAAGAAGGTCGACAGCAAGACCGAGGTGGCGGCCTGAACGAGCCGCGCCCGGGCTGCTGTTGGCCCCGTGTGTGTTGGGCGTGCCTCTCCATCGTGTCCCCGAGTGCATTATAGAACCTGTTTGCGTTTCTTGTCGGCCGCTTCGTCCTACCGTTTCATCCTCTTTCTCCTGTTTGGTTTCATCGTCCGGCGTTCTGTTTTGGGAAGGGCAAAAAAGAGGGAGCCGCATCTGAGCTGGAAAGGCAGAGCTCTCCCTGCAACATGTAATTGACAACAAGGTAGCTGCGGGTATTCCAATGTCCCATTTCTGTCCGCCATATGACGTAGTGCGACGGACCATTGCCGCGACTGACGGCCGTTTGCGTGGTGCTGCCCCCCGGAGCAGCCTGCAGCCAATGAGAAACGGGGCCGCGCTCGGTCAGCAGACACTCGCAGCGGACCGGCCAAGTCGGCACCGGCACGCTTAAGACAGCGTGTCACTGCCCTGTACAATGGGTTGCTAGGCTCTCAAATCGCCCCCCCCCCCCCCCCTCGCCTCCCCTACACCGCAACAAGCTTACGCACTCGTCCCGCCTGCTGATTGGCGGTATAGGGGGCTTGCCGGGGCTCGTCGATGCTCGTCGGCACACCGCCGAAACTAGTTGCTATGTGGAAGCTGCGAGCCTGAAATCTCGAGGGCGGTGCCCTTTTTGTGAAGGGTTTTTTTTTTTTTTGCCTTCAGAACGGAGTCCATCCCTGGCCTCTCCCGTGTTGCTGACAGCACAACATGGTTCGTATCTCGCCGCGATGCGCTCAAGTCGCCGCTCTCGGCATTTTCCCCCCATGGATGCGTCTTGTCGGGTGTAATACTCGTTGTTTTCCGGTCTGCTCGCGTATCTTGTCTCCTCTTTTCTCTTTTCCTTTCCTTCTGTTTTATCTTCTCCTTCTCATCTCTCTCTCTGTCTTTGTGTACATTTCATACTCTATTCGATGCTGCGAATTTCTGATCCGGTATTCTTTTTCTCTTTCGGGCTGGAAGGCTTCATTGATCTCATTCTATCCTGTCTGTCACTCTAGTGATGCAGTCTTGCCTAGATAGCAAGGACCTTCAATTCAAACACGTCATCTGCATGCACAGAATATATCATGATGGCACCCGCAGCAGACAGTGGCTCTAAGCAGCCAGACACACCATCCGGTGGCGAGCAGACACGACGAGATGATGATGTCGAATCTGTGCTCTCTGCGGTTTCTAGCAGCAGCAGCGGCAGCGGCAGCGGCAGCGGCAGTGACGACAGCAATCGAGCTAGGGAGAAGCAGCCAGCATCAACGTCTCAGCCGATGTCGCGGGCGAGGTCTCTCCTGGCACGGTCTCTGTCACGCACAAGGTCACAGCAGCAACAGCAGCAGCGGTCGCAAGCCGACCTGGCGCCGGTGACGAGGACGGTGTCGGAGGTGAGGGACGGCATCTACTACGAGCGAGACGTGGACATCCGCGACATTGAGAGAGAGCGGGCGGCTGAACGAGACGGCGGTATTTCCAGCAGCGCCCAGGTCGACCTGGAACGGGGACTGGACGGCGCCGGAGAGAAGGGGGGGCTGGCATCGGCAGCAGCAGCCGCCAAGGCGGACGGCCCAGCAGATCCCAACCTGGTGCGGTGGGACGGCCCAGACGACATGGAGAACCCAAAGAACTGGCCGATGAAGAAGAAGTGGGCGTGCGTGTTCGTCGTGAGCCTGTACGGGTTCCTGACGCCGGTGTCGTCCAACATGATTGCGCCGGCGCTGCCGGTGATTGCCAAGGAGCTGGACATCGAGGGGTCGACGGAGCAGCTGATGACGCTGTCCGTGTTCATCCTGGCGTTCGCGTTTGGGCCGCTCTTCCTGGGCCCGCTGAGCGAGGTGTACGGACGGGTGGTGGTGCTGCAGGTGACCTACGTGGTGTTTCTGCTGTTCAACCTGGGCTGCGGGCTGGCGCGCACTCGAGGCGAGATGATCGCGATGCGCTTCCTGGCCGGCCTGGGCGGGTCGGCACCCCTGGCACTGGGCGGCGGGCTGCTGAGCGACCTGTTCACGGCCGAGCAGCGCGGCCGGGCACTGTCGATGTACTCGCTGGCTCCGCTGCTGGGGCCGGCGGTAGGGCCGATCATGGGTGCGTTTATCGCGCAGCAGACGACGTGGCGATGGGTGTTTTACGCCACGACGATCGGGAGCGCCGTGGTGCAGTGCATCGGGCTGCTGCTGGTGCGCGAGACGTACGCGCCGGTGCTGCTGGCGCGCAAGCGGGCGCGGCTGGCCCGCGAGACGGGCAACTCGGCGCTGTACACGGCAGCCGAGCGCGAACGCGGCGACGGCGGCCTGTGGCACGTGCTGAGCATCGCGCTCCGACGGCCGTTTGTGCTGCTGGGCACGCAGATCATCGTGCAGGTGCTCGCGCTCTACGTCATGTATCTCTACGGGCTCATGTACCTGATGCTGTCGACGTTTCCCACGCTCTGGCGCAACGTCTACCACCAGCCGCTCGGCCTGGCCGGCCTCAACTACATTGCTCCCGGCATCGGCTTCACGCTCGGCACGCAGCTGTTGGCGCCCATGCAGGATCGCGTCTATGCGGCGCTCAAGCGTCGCTACGGCGTCGCCGTCGGCCGGCCCGAGTTCCGCGTCCCCCTCATGATCCCCGGCGCCGTCCTCGTGCCCGTCGGCCTGCTCATCTACGGCTGGTGTGCCGAGGCCCGCACGCACTGGATCGGCCCCGACATTGGCATCGCCATCATGTGCACCGGCCTCATCACCGGCTTCCAGTGCATCCAGGGCTATCTCGTCGACACCTACTCGCGCTATGCGGCCAGCGCCGTCAGCGCCACCACCTTTATGCGCTCGCTTGCCGGCTTCGGCTTTCCCCTGTTTGCCCCCGACCTCATCGGCACGCTGGGCTACGGCCGGGGCAACACCGTGCTGGCCGGCGTCGGCATCGCCATCGGCTGGCCGGCGCCTTTTCTGCTGTGGAAGTACGGCGAGCGCCTGCGGAACAAGAGCCCCTATGCCGCGGGAGCGTAGGGGGGAGAGAAGAGTTGCTGAAAAGAAGGGAGGGAAATCATGCGAGGGATAGTCGGCGTAATGATATGTGTTAGAATATTAATTAGACTAGAGTAATGATGACGATGCACCGCTCCCCCCGAAGTTGGCGACAACGTGGCCGATAGCATGATGGAGAGAGGTCGAGCAGCCGAGATCGTCGGACTGTCTGTCGGCCAGTCTGTGATAATGGCCCTTCTTGGATCACTCGTTCCCTCCAAGAAACGCACAAGAAGCTGAGATCACACAGCGCCTCCACCTCGCACGGCAGGCGTTACACGGCAGACAGACGGCAGGTGCCACCGCACCCATCACCGACTCCTTCCCGCCGCACGAATCAGCCCCGAGAGATTTCGCCTTGATAAGCACAATGGAAGACAGGACGGCCACTAAAAGGACCACTAACAAGGCCATGTCCACTATTACCTCCACCTCCGGCGGCAAGATCTACGGTGCTTCCGCCCTTTGCAAGACAAATGCCAGCGTTTTGTACTGCCCGTTGGCGTCTGTAGTTGTGCTGTTCCATCCCTGTATTACACGTCAGATTCTACCCGTCGCCGTCGCCGTCGCCTTCCCCCACGTTTCTTTCTTTTTGCTTCGGTGTGCGACTGCCTGCATGCGAGGGCTTCCCAGCCGGCTATTTATCTCGGCCTCCACCGACATTTCGCCACCCAACGCTTTTACAACTCCCTGCTACGCTCCTCTCGAGAGAGAGAATGCCGCAGACCGACATTCTGTCTCGCCGACGTGTCCGGGCACCTTCAGCTCTGGCTTAAGCTCAAGCCTCTGGAAAAAAAAAGCAAAAAAAGCAAAAAAAGCAAAAAAAAGCAAAAAGCAAAAAAATTTCAACAGCCCCCCCCCACTAGCGCGGGGGCCCCCCTGCATGGCATGTGACATCCTACCTGCCGTATCGGGGCCCATCGTGCACATAAGCTTCGCTTTTAGAAGGAGATACCGCACTCTGCTCGACCGTAACTGCCGCAGTTCTAGCAGACCGCGCTTTGGCAAGGCGCTGCAGTCCCCACCGACCCCCCCGGCCTCTATACCCACTCGACCCACTCCATTCCCTCCCCGCTCGCTCTGGCCACAAAGGCCTTGAACACTGTTCATCCAGTGAGACTTTTGATCTTGCTCGGCAACCCACCCACGATCTCGCCGACCTTTTCGCTCTGCTCCTCCAGCCCCTCTCAGCACCGTCACGGCTTCGTGCTCTCTGCCGCCGCCGCGACAACCCCAGCCCGCAGGCCCCGTGAAGCGTCCTGCTCCTCGCAGCACCAGTACTTCCGTCCCGGCCGAGCTTATCTCTGCGAGCTCCCTCCCCCCCCCAAAACTGCCTCTCGTCATCGCCCTCGTCGGCCGTCCTTTTTCTCTCTCGTCCAGACTCGTCGGCGTGGCTTGGCCTCGTCACGTTGCCGGCCGTTGGCCCATCCGACAGATGTGTTCCTAGTGCTTCCGACAACACAGCCGCCATCCCACGTCTCAGATCATAACGGCTCCACCTCACCCCATCCTGGTCCTGGGCTCAACCAGAATTACGAAGAGCGCGAGCGTCTCGTCGACCGGCTTCCCTGACCGACATTGCTCTGGCCTTCCTCTCTCTCTCCTCTTCTCCTCCTCCCCAGCTCCCCATGCCACCGTCCTCTGCTCCTGGTGATCACTTCTGCTCCTAGCCATGAACGACCGGACGCCCCCCTTTTCCTTCCAGCTGGGCCTGCCCGACACCTCCTATGCGCCCAGCCTGGACAGCCTGTCCACCGGCCACAACTCGCTGTCGGCGTCGTCGGCAAATCTGGCCGGCTCCATGTCGACCTCGTCCGCCTCTGCTCCTGCTGCGACCGGCCGGAAAAAGTCCCGCCGCAATGCCGACTCGTCGGCGCAGAAGAGACGATGTGTCAGCACCGCCTGTGTCGCGTGCCGCAAGCGAAAGTCCAAGTGCGACGGCGCCCTGCCCAGCTGTGCTGCGTGTGCCAGCGTCTACTACACCGAGTGTGTCTACGACCCCAACTCGGACCACCGCCGCAAGGGCGTGTACCGCGAAAAGGTCGACAGCATGAAGGCCCAGAACTCGACGCTGCAGATCCTGATCGAGGCCATCCTCAACGCCGACGAGGACGACGTCCCTGGCATCGTCAACAAGATCCGCACCTGCGACAGCCTCGACAGCGTGGCAGAGTCCCTCGTGCGCGAGGACTTTGCCCAAAACGAGAGCGACGGCGGCCTGCTCGCGTCCAGCTCGGCCGACGCCGCCTCCATGATGTGGTCCGGGAACCCGGTCGAGGGCGGCGAGGTCGAGCTGGCACGCAAGATGGGCGAGATGCGCCTCGAGAACGGCTCCGTGCGCTTCATCGGCGGCACCTCGCACCTGATCTACGTCGGCGACCCGGCCGACGACGACAAGGGCGCCGCCCGCGCCGCCAGGGGTGCCCACGGCCAGGACGTCGACGCCGCCCAGGCCAAACCCCCGCTCGAGCCGCCCTATCGCACCACCGAAGAGGCCATCAACAGCTGGACCACCGTCACCGGCGACACGTCGCTGATCATGTACCTCATGGACATGTACTTCAACTGGCACTATACCTACTTCACCACCCTGTCCAGGAGCCTGTTCTACGACGACTTCCTGCGCGGCCGCCCGCAGCTGCTCCCCAACCGCACCGTCCACTGCACGTCGCTGCTGGTCAACGCCATGCTCGCCCTCGGCTGCCACTTCACCAGCGTGCCCGGCGCCTTTGCCGAGCCGGGCGACAGCCGCACCAAGGGCGACCACTTCTTCGCCGAGGCCAAGCGGCTGATCGTCGAGAACGACGAGTACGAGAAGCCGAGGCTGGCCACGGTCCAGGCCCTGGCCCTGATGTCGGTGCGCGAGGCGGGCTGCGCCCGGGAGGCCAAGGGCTGGGTCTACAGCGGCATGAGCTTCCGCATGGCCCAGGACATCGGCCTCAACCTGGACACGGGCGGCGGGCCCAATGCCGCCATGGGCGCCGACGGCGACCCGCGCAGCGGCCGCATGGACGACGGCGAGATCGACGCGCGCCGCGTCACCTTCTGGGGCTGCTTCCTGTTCGACAAGGCCTGGTCCAACTACCTGGGCCGCCTGCCGCAGCTGCCCAAGGGATCGTCCAGCGTGCCCAAGTACGACGTCCTGCCGCAGGAGGACGCCGAGATGTGGGCGGCCCTGACCGACTCCGGCTACGACGAGACCACGCGCCAGCCGAGCCGCACGCGGGCCGCCGGCCTGGAGCTGTCGAAGCTGTGCGAGATCAGCAGCGACCTGCTGCTCTTCTTCTACCACCCGAACAACATTGGCCGCTCCTACAGCAAGGCCGTCGAGCTGAAGAAGCTGAGCGAGCTGCACCGCCGCCTGGAGGACTGGCGGCGCGAGCTGCCAAAGGAGTTTGAGCCCAAGGAGGGCCAGCGGCCGAACGTGATCCTGACCCAGTAAGTGGCCAGACCCGGTGGCGAGACCCGGTGGCGAGACCCAGTGGCGAGACCGGCGGCGCCGGCTGCCCTGGATCGACAGGAACGGAGCTGACTCTTGACGGCATTGCCATAGCATGTTCTTCCACCTGCAGTACATCCACCTCTTCCGGCCCTTTCTCAAGTACGCGCCGTCCGTCTCGCCGCTGCCGTCGCACGTCTCGCCACGCCGCATCTGCACCGTGAACGCGGGCGCGATCTCGAAGCTGATGCGGCTGTACAAGAAGACGTACAACCTCCGCCAGATCTGCAACATTGCCGTCTACATGATCCACTCGGCGTGCACCATCCACCTGCTCAACCTGCCGGAGAAGACGGCCAAGCGCGACATCATCCACGGCGTGAAGCAGCTCGAGGAGATTGCCGAAGACTGGCTGTGTGCCCGGCGCACGCTGTGCATCATCAGCGTGCTGGGTCGCAAATGGGGCGTGGATCTCCCGGAGGAGGCGGCTGTTGTCCTGCAGCGGACGGACGAGAAGTACGGCACGTTCAACACCAGCGACGTGCCGTCGCCGAATCGCTCGGCAGCCGCCGTGTCGCCTCCGTCGGCCTCGGCCTCGGCCTCGCCTCAGCACGGCCAGGGCGCAGAGGTTCTGCCATCATCGACGCTCTCGCAGGCGGCCGCAGCTCGGAACGCCGAACGGCAGCCATCTTCTACTACCGCCTCGGCCGGCTCGTACGGCCGGCTTTCTCAGGCGTCCCAGGCGTCGATCCTGACCACCGGATACCTGAGCATGGCACATGACGGGTCCTCGCCCTCGTCGTCCACAGGCGCGAGCTCGATGCCGAGCGTGATCCCGATGACGCAAGCGATCAGCGGCAGCACCTCGGCCTATGCAATGGGTGGTGATCTGCCGGCCATGGGCGCCTGGTCCATGGCAGCCGGCATTCCGCAGACCATGTCAGGATACGCACAGCCACAACTAGTGACGGCGCGGTCGACGGCCCCGGCTGCCACAGCTCCGCAGATGAGCTCTCCTTCTCCCCTGTTTGCCCTAGATGGGCAGGACTGGCTCCTGAGAGAAGGTGCCAGCTGGCAGCACAACTTTGAAACTTGGGGGCTGAATCAACAACATCATCCACGGTATCCGTCGCCACAGCAGCAGCAGCAGCAGCAACAGCAGCAACAGCAACAACAACATCAACTACAACAGCAGCAACAGCAACAACAACAAGACCAGCACCAGCATTATACGACACAACCATCGGCCAGTCCGGCCAGCACGGGCAATGCCAGCACGCCCTTGTCTGACAGTTATGCATTGTTCTGTGGAACGCACGGCGTCGATTTCGAGCTGCCAATAGACGGCCTGGGCGGATCTGGGGCCAATCTCGATAGACTCGGGCTAGAGTGAGACGGGCGTGCTGCAAGAAGAGTTGGGCTAGAACACGGCCTGGTTGGACCTGGGAGGATCGGCACTTACGTATGCTGGATATGAACGGTTTCTTTTTGCTGTTGTTTATGAACTCTCACTTGTGATACCTCATGCGCAGACAAAGCCAGCAAGGCGGAGGAATGGTTATGATATCATGACTCTTTTTTTGGAGGGGAATTTCGTTGATGGATATTATGTATCTGTGAGAACTGGGCTCTTGAAGCCGAAACACGATGAGATGAGCGCTCTTCCCCGCAGTCATGGCTGCGTGGTGTCCTGGTCCAGCTGAGTCAGCAGCTGACGGAAGACGGCGGCTTCGGCCTCCATCTCGGCCATGGAGCGCGGCGTGCGGCAGCTGTCCTCGATGTGGGGGAACTGGCCGCCAGGCCGGGGGCGGCTGCCGGGCGGGTCGGGACCGGCGACATCCCACTGGGCGCCGCCGACGTTGCCGGGCTCGGCGGCCATCTGCTCGTAGAGGGCGTCGCCGTCGGTGGCGGTGTCCTTTGCGGTGGCGCCGCGGATGCGGGGGATCACGTGCACGTGCACGTGCGGGACGGTCTGTCCGGCGTCGGGGCCGTCCTGGACGGCGAGGTTGAAGCCGCCGGCGAGGACGTCGGCGCCAAAGTAGTGGGCGGCGAGCATGCGCTGGACGGTCTGGACGGCGGCGAAGAGGTCGGCGAGCTCGTCGCGGTCGAGGTCGGTCAGGCGGCGATGGGGCCGGCGCGGACAGACGAGCACGTGACCGGGCAGCAGCGGCTTGAGGTTGACGAGGGCAAAGGACAGCGGGGTGGTGTAGAAGACCTGGGTGGCGACGTCAAAGGGGCCGAAGAAGAGGCTGGGGGGGGGAGGGAGAGAGGACGACGTCATGGTGCGGGCGAGAGGCGGTGCGGTGCGTGATGGAAGGGGGCGCGAGCGGGGGCGACAGCGCAAGAGCGGGCGGGTGGAGGACAGCGACAGCGACAGCGACAGCGACAGCGACAGCGATAGCGACGACGGTGACGACGAAAGCAGGCGCCAGCTGCACATGGCCTTTCGGGTCGGGATGCCGTCGGACAGGATACGTGGGGAGGATTTGGTGGCGGCTGGCAGTGGTGGAACCGGCAAAAACGGGTGGCGCTGATGGGCAGCGCCGGCAGTCCGAGGATATCACCACCCGACGGCAAGGAGGGTCCTGGCGGGTGAAGTCGCGCACAGCACCTGACTGGTGAGCCCTGTACGGTAGATGTCACGTATATTTTGCCTTTTTTCCAGCCTTGTATCCGATCTATCCATGTTCTCTACCACGTGACGTCTCACATGGTTTCCACGTGACGCCATTCATCGGTCCACGTCACGTCACGTGATACACGCCCCCACCCAACCCTCACATCCCGTCGGCCACGGTGACGGCGGTGGTGTAGACCATGGCGACGGTGCCGACGGCCATGAGGGCGAGGTCGGCAGCGCGGGCGGCCCAGCGGTCGGTGCCGGCGACGAGGCCGCGGTAGTGCAGGTAGGGGGGGTAGATGAAGAGGAGGGGGATGCAGGCGAGGGAGCCGATGAGGGCGACGAAGCGGTCGAGGTGGCCGGCGCCGAGGACGGCGACGAGGGCGCAGAGGCCGACCATGGCGGCGCGGAGGGCGTTCTTGGCCCACTTGACGCGGGGGCTGCGCTTGCCGGCGGGGCGGGGGGCGAGCAGGCGGGCCTCGAGGATGCGGACGGCGGGAAAGAGCTGGACGGGGAGGCCGGCGAGGACGGCGAGGGCGTAGAGGCACTGGACGGCCTGGACGAGGGGGCTGTCGCGGGGGTAGTTGTCGATGACCTCGGTGCGGGTGTGGACGCCAAAGGCGGCGTAGCCGAGGGCGCCGACGGCGACGTAGGCGACGGTGATGAGGCCCATGACGGCGGCGAGCAGGCGGCCGAAGCGGTCGGGGCGGGCCATGGACGACTGGATGGGCAGGATGAGGCCGATGCCCTCGAACGTGAAGATGGCGGCGCCGACCGTCAGCGTGTAGCCGCGCGCGTTGAACCACGGCTGCACGGTTTCGTGGGCGCGCCAGCCGCGCGCCGCCACGGCCGACACGTCGTAGCCGTACATGTAGGCCAGGCCGACGGCGATGAACACGTCGCCGACGAGGGCCACCGGCCCCAGCCGCGCAATGTCGCGCACCAGCGCCAGCGGCACCAGCACCGCCGCCTCCAGCGCGATCAGCACCGCCGCCGACGGCACGGCCGCGTCGCCGCCCCCCCGCGAGGCCGACACGGCCGCCGCGAACGAGGCCATGTTCTCGGCCACAAACACCATGCCCGCACACACAAAGCCCAGCTGCGACAGCGCGATCGACCCCAGGATCAGCCCGCGCATCCGCCCGCCCGCCACCGCCTGCCCGATGTCGCCGTACCCCCCGCCGTACCGCTGCCGGCACCGCAGCAGCAGCCGGAAGCCCGCCATCGACAGCGCCGCCACCACCAGCAGCGTCGCCGTCGAGAACGCCATCCCCCCGTTGTTGTACGCCTTGGGCAGGAACATGATCCCCGTCCCCACAAACGCCTTGAGCAGCGTGAAGAACGCCTGCGCCGTGCCCGCCTTGGCCTTGCCGCTCTCGCCCGTCGTCGTCCGCTCTCGCGGGAGCAGCGCCTGGCGCTCGTGCTGCCTGTCACCCACCCCCCTCTCCACGTCTTCTTCCTCGCCCTCTTCCTCCCCGCCCTCCTCCTCCTCCTCCTCGTCCGACGTCTCCAGGTCCTCGTCTGCAAAGTGGCCGTACAGCTCCAGGAACTCGACAAAGTTGCGCGTGATCGGAATCCGTGCCGCCCCAAACGAGCTCCGTCGCCGCTCGTGGCGCAGCGTCCAGCGCCGCTGCGTCGCCGCCCGCTGCCGCTGCTGCTGGATAAACGCCCGCCGGAAGCCCTGCGGCGCCATCATGTCGCGCACCGGCATCGTCGGCCACCACCGCTCGGCAAGGAGGCTGCCGTACTTGCTGCTGCTGCCGCCGTCGCCGTCGCCGTCGCCGTCGCCGTCGCCGCCCGCATCGCTGCCAAACGCCTCGTGCACCGTTGCCGCCCGGCGGTGGTGCATCGACGGCGATGGCGACGACGCCTCCGGCTGCGTCGGCGGCCGCTGCAAGACGTGTGTGCGTGCTGGTGCTTCCGCCATCCGAAACAGCGACCGGTGCACGTCGCCGCCCTGCAGCGTCAGCGACGACACCTCCTCCCGCCGGCTGCCGTCCGACGCAGCCGACGCAGCCGACACCGCCGACGATGGCCGCTCTGGTGGTGACGCCAACTGCTGCCGCGCGTCCTCGCTGCCAGGCCGGGCATCGTCAGGAGACCGCTCGCCAGAGCTGCCGGCCGTGCTCCCGCCTTCCTGCTGCACAAAATCGGCCGTGTAGCCCGGCGGAAGGTGTTCTGCGAGCGTCAGCGCATCCTGTATCTCTCTCTCCGAGAGACAGGGATCGTCCTGTGGAGAATGGGCCATTTTCAGTCATGTAGATGACATGCAATGGCTGTTGACGCATAAACTGTCCTCTGTCTCAATTAGTGGAATGAAGAGATTTGGGTGGCCTGACGTCACTAAACAAGAAAATCCCTAATGTGGCGCCCCCACATTATGTAGAATTAGTAACCTGCCAAGTATTTCTGTAGCCAAACTCTATGTGTCCAAAGCCTCGAAACGCGCATAAATCAGAAAACCTCCCAACACAAAACGTGATTCTACCGGTGAAGTAGTAACAAAGAAATCTTGACCAAAATCGCCACAGAAAAGCATAGAGCAGGTCGCCAAAATCGGTTCCCGAAAAGATGAATCGCCGAGGTGGGGGGTATCGGTGCATCAGAGCTGAGGCACCATGATCTCTTCGACGAGAATGTCGTCCGCCTCGGCAGCATGGTCGAGCAGCGGCTCTGCCGCTTCGTCAAAATCGGACATGAACACTGGACACGGGTCAGCTGCGGGCGAGACGCGCCGGAACGGGAGCGGCGTGGCGTCGACATACCATGTGGACGGACGAAAAAGGAGAGCAGCAGGATGACGCCGAAGACGGCCGCGACCAGCACGAAGATGGCCTGCGGGAAGCTGCCCACCGTCGCCGCGTAGAGGCTGTTGAAGACCAGCGGCGCAAACACGCGCGACAGCGACTGCAGCAGCCCGATGGCGCCCAGCAGCTCGCCGATGCGGTCGGCCGGTATGTGCTTAGTCAGCGCCGACTGCACCGTGGCCGAGCCGAGGCCGCCAAAGGCGGTGACGACGCCGCACACGACAAACACGGCCGGCGTGCGCGCAAAGATGTAGCCGGTCAGGCCCAGCACGTCCGACAGGATGGCGCTGCGGATCAGCCACACGTCCAGCTCGTCCGCGCCCGCATTGGCCTCGACCGGCTCCTCGCCCGAGAGCCGCCGGAGACGGGCTGCCGGCCGCGTGCGCACGAGATAGTTGACGACGGGGAAGATGACCATCAGCACGAACACGCGCACCGTCGACATGAGCGACATGAAGGCCGACGTCTGGAAGTTGCCCCAGTGGAACTGGTACTCGCTGTACAGCAGCATCACGCTGCCGAGGCTGATCGCCACCGCCAGCAGCACCGTGTCGATGGCCGCCAGCAGCAGCAGGTTGCGGCGCACGCGCGCGTGGTGCGACCCCTTGGGACACAGGATCGCCAGCGGCGCAAACGGGTTCGTCCGCCGCAGCCAGGCCGACAGCCGCAGCAGCGGCCCGCGTCCGGCCACGCTGCCGGGCGTCCGGCTCAGCTTCCGCAGCTGCTCCTCCTCGTCGGCCGCCCGGGCCCGGGCCTTGGCCTCGTTGGCCTCCCTGTCCAGCGCGTACTTTTCGCGGGCAGCCAGCTGGCGCCGTCGAGACAGCGACTCGGGCAGCACGAGGCTGATAAACGCGATAAAGGCAATGTGGCAGCCCAGCACCACGTAAAAGATGGACACCAGCGAGCCGGTCCACTCGACGAAATAGCCGGCCAGGAGCGGGCCCGCCGCCATGCCGGTGAACAGACAGGCGTGCATGTAGCCAAAGGACACGCTTCGCCGGGACGGCGGCGTGCAGTCGCTCGTGTACGCGTGGCTGGCAACGCTGCCGGTGGTGAAGGAGCCGGCCAGGCCGTCGATGACGGCCGCCGCAAGGAGCCAGTTGTAGTGCACCACGTCGGGGTACTTGGCCGCCAGGATGATGATGGCCTCGCCAAAGAAGCCGCCGCACGACGTGATCACCAGGATGCTCTTGCGGCCGTAGCGGTCCGACAGGGCGCCCAGCCACGGCGCCGTGAAGGCGCCGAGCGCGCCGGTGACGACGCTGATGGCTAGCGAGAACGTGGCCACGCTGCGCTGCACCGCCGGCACCTGGCACTGCGGGTTGTCGGCGCCGGGCACGATGGGCAGCATCTGGACGCCGTCGCTGTGCTCGCGGTCGGCAAAGTAGCCCCGGCAGACGAGGCCGATGATCAGGTTGAGGCGCGGCACCAGGACGCCGCCATACGCGAGCGTGAAGAGCACGTACGGGCCGATCAGCCAGTACACCTGGACGGGTTAGCAGCGGGACAACGAGTCCGAGACCCGGGATGGACGACGCACGGATGGCCGCTCCCGCCAAGACAGGCCCTTGAAGTCCTCGTCGCCGGTCCAGCTGTCCTTGCGCGGCGGCGATGCCGACCCGGAGCCGGCCACGGTATCGCTCTCGCTGCGCAGCAGCGCAGACGTCTCGCCATCCTCCTCGGCCGGGACGAGGTCTATGGACCGGCGCTGCTGTTCTGTCGCGACGGACATCGCAAAGGAGTCGGGATGCGAGGAATGCGACGAAGCCGGTACCTGTCGGGAGGGAATGTCCGACGAGAGAATGGGTAGCTGCCCGATTTTGTTGTTGTTTTTCCCCTGCTTTTTTTTTTTTTCTCTACGTCGCGGCCTCGCTGCCGATACCAACGTCGTCTGTGATTCCGCGTCGGTGCTGCCTAGATATGCGACGATACGGCGCCACAGAGCACCAAAGAGCGGCTGACACGTTTCCCAGGGGCGCGGCCACGTCCGCCGGACATGCAGGAGGACGCTCACAGCTGA
The DNA here is from genome assembly GCA_029299595.1 of Grosmannia serpens. Lineage (NCBI taxonomy): Eukaryota > Fungi > Ascomycota > Sordariomycetes > Ophiostomatales > Ophiostomataceae > Grosmannia > Grosmannia serpens. The sequence continues at coordinate 46,824 of JANSMH010000022.1, forward strand.
TGCGTTATAATGGAGCCGCTGTTCCAGACAGGCAATCGACCACTTGCTATTCGTGCTGCTCGTGCTGCTCGTGCTGCTCGTGCGATGAGAGTCTGGCAGGAGATTGCGGAAGTACGGGGTCCATCCCACTATGCCATCTGTTTCGGAGTCGGCTGCAGGAAGTCCGGTCTGATAAGGGAAAAAAGTAGATGACGTGTTGTGGCTGGCCTGGCTGGTCGGTTGGCAGGCAGCGGGTTGCGTCGAGAACGGGTATGGCGATAGTGCTCAATGGTGTATAATGCTTTTCTGGCTGTCGATTGGCAAAAACGTAAAAAGGGAGACGGCCAGGCGGCACCTTTCCTTGCCAGCTCACTCGGAGGGGGGTGGGCTAGACGACCGCACCTTCCGCGCGATAGCTGGGCCATTGGTCCTTCCGTGTTTGTCCTAGACATGTAGTAGATGGCCCCTTGCTAGCGTCCCGATAGATCGGGGGCATATCCATCCAGCGAGGTCCCAATTATTAATAAGTTTCGCCCCTCATCGTGTCGGCCCCTTTTTTGCCAAGGCTGGATGCAGCCATGTTTGCAAGTGCTCTGGATTTGTCATCATCATGCTTTTCCTGTGAAAAAGAGCATCGTCGACGTTATCGACGTAGTCGACGTCGTTCGTTTCGGCCAGTTGGCTGCTACACAGCGGGCCGTCTCGCTTACTATTTCCCGTACCTGATAACGCGACTGAAGGAATGATTACTAACGGTACTCTGTACAAGGATGTGGACCTGAGCCCATCGTGGCCTCGTTCAAAACGATGCAGGAGGCTCCGACAGCTGCCAGTTCGGCCAGTCCCACCCGCTTTCCCCCTGCATCGGCTCGATCATCCCATGTCCTAACGTAGCTACAGCCCAGCCACGATGCCACGACTGATACTATCAGCCCTACTCTTGGTTCTGCCTTGCCAGAAGTGCCCAAAAACTCGGGCTGGTTCCTGCTGTCCAAACGGACGAAAAGGTCCAAATCCTGGGTGGGCGGATATGCCTCCAAACCTTTCCTTCATTGCTTAGCGTAGGAAGCATTCTGAGCCGTGGCTGGACTTCAATATGCTGTTGAAGGATTCAATTCGGCGCCAGGTTCCCAATCGAGCTACATCGCCGCAGGGCCAGCGAATAGAACCGTGCCTGAGCACAGCAGCTCACGCTACTCAACTCGAAGGATCGCGGACCCTTATCCTACTCCGTAGGCGTGATCCGTCTAGGGCTGAACTGGACTTTTGTTTTGCACGGTTCTGCAAGTGCTTGAATATGTATTTTTAGGCCGTCGTGCTACTCCTTTCCCCCCTTTATAGTCTGTAGACTTCCAGGCCTCTGCCCCCTTTCTGTCTTGCTCCCGTTCTGTGTTATCACACATACCCCAAGCGAGTCGAGGTAGCAGTTTTGGGCAGCATTGCACCAGAGCCATCTCGCCACAGTTCCAGCCGACTTCCCTTCCCACTATGCTCGTCGCCGCAACGGCTCCGCTGCCACAACCAGCTGCCTCGCGCTCCCGGGGCGGGCTGGCATGGCAGGATCCGAAGGCGACCTATGGTCCTGTCGGCGGCAGCAGTGACAGGAGCCGTGCCGCCGCGCCAGCAGCTCCGGAACCGACGACCTTTCGCCGTGGCCGGACCTCCCGTCCCGAGCTCGGCGCCATGGAGCTGCTCCGGCGAGGCGAGGACGACGCCAACTTCTGTGGCTATATATCCGGGAACTGTACGTTCTCGCTGAGCGCAGCACCGCTGCCTCGATAGACGCTTGCGCTTTGCTAACGCACGAGCCAGCCAAGAGCTATACGTGCACCAACACCGACGACACCTGCTTTGCATCCGATAGCGTCTTTGGCTGCTGCTCTTCCGGCGTGGATCTCAACTCCTGCGCATCGAATATGGAGATACAGTGTCTTGCCTCCACAGACGCAGACAGCATCGTCGTGCTCGTATCCTCGTTGACGCATGTATGGTAAGCTGTGCGCGGTTTTCGGCACGACCTCTCCCTCTCTTGCCCTGCATCCAGCGGCTGACCCGTATCCAAGCACCGCCGGAACAAAGACGGAATGCGTGACCTGGGTGTTGATAACGGGCGGCGGCACCGGCGAAGTGGCAACCCAGTTCAAATGCGGGACCGACGACGTCACCAGCACGCTCTATCCGACCACTGTGGAGTCGTCGCAGTCTTCGTCCTCGCAGGCGTCGTCCTCGCAGGCGTCGTCCTCGGCGAGCTCATCAAGGGGCCTTTCCTGGCTCGACCCGACGACGCGGCACAGCACCTCTACGACCTCCGCCACGAGCCTGCCGACGAGCCTGACGAACGGCACCAGCTCCACGACTTCCCACGGCGTCAGCGGCGGCGTTGTCGGCGGCATCACCGCCGGCGCCGTTGCCCTTGTTGCCTTTGCGGCCTTCTTGGTCTACTGGATCGCCCGGAAGCGCCGGACGGTAAACATGGCCATGGCATCGCAGGCACGTGCCGATGCGAGCATCAACGAGGACTACGGGGGACCCCGGGCCGGAGCCGCTGCTGCCGGCGCAGGCGCCGGCGGTTTCCTCTCCCGCGTCGGCCTCGGACACAATGCCGGTGTCCCCGTACACAAGGGCGGACCCGTCACCAGCGCCATGGCCGTCGGAGCAGCCGGCGGCGCCTACCTGCAGGATCAAAAGTACCAGCAGTACCAGATGCAACAGCATCTCCTGGCCCACGACGACACCGGCGCGGCAGGCGGCAACCCTATCTCGCAGCCGCCGACGGGCGCGTGGGGACTGCCCGGTGGCGCCAACTACTACCCCTTGCAGGACCAGAACCGAGGCTCGGTATACGACGGCGCGGGCTATGGTCCTCGACTTGGCGAAGCGCCGCTCTACGACCCCCAGGAGGCCGCTGCAGGCGCAGCGCTCCCAACCAGCAGACCCTACTCGATACAGCACCGCCCGGCAGAGATGTGAGGCCGCGTCGGCGCGTCTTTCGACATTTTTGTAGTCGGCATGAGGTGCATCCAGGGAGGTTCTTGGGGGAGACATGGTCCAAAAGCAGCAATACCGCTTAATGTGAGATACGAGTCAGATAGGCCTTGATTACAGCACTTTATAGCCGCTGTGCTCGCACTATATTGTATATAAAATAAAGGTGCTCGTCCCGGAATCGAAGCCAAGGCGGAATATTCAGAGATGTCGCTGCTCGCGGAGTTGGAGTCATATTATTTGATTAGTCACCCACAAGGCCACGACGGGACGTGAGCGCGTTGATGCCTGGAGGAGAAGCTGCTTCCGGCAGGTGCGTCCGACAGGTGCGTCCGACAGGTGCATCCGACAGGTGCATCCGACAGCCTCTTCCATCAGGTTTCCACAAACTCTTACCACATACAACTTATCGACTTGCCAGCATGACGGACATGGACCTAATAGCGCTAGATTTCCCGAGGAAGAAACGCCACTGCATCCTAGATGCCTATTGCCATCTGTGTCAGTTTCCCTTCGCCGAGGACGAGCTGATCGTTTTCCGTAAGTCCCGAGTCCAAACCCCGAATCTGACCGTTCTGAAACGCTGCCGTTCTTGTTTGCATTGCGAACACGCTCTCAAGTTTTGTCTCGTGGTACAGAGAACTCGAACAACTCGGCTTCCCGCCAGTTTCCCTTTCGGCGAGGGAAGAGCTCTCCCCACAATGAGTCGCTAATCGAGATCCACATGTGCTGTCAGAGACAATGCGGAGGTCGCGAGCAGATTGCCACCTGCATGCACCAGAGCTGCTACGCCTTTGGCTGCTATGCCTTTCCGTCGTGCTCAGTCCCCAAGAACTTTCTCCATGCGACCGAATACGGGCTATTGCCATTCCTGCAGGATCCGCGGCGAGAACACCACCTCCAGCTTGCACTGGCCCAGCGGGTTTCCCGTGCTTCTACCTGGCCGCGGGAACTCCCCTTTGAGCTCTGGATCATGATCTCGAGCCTTCTGGTGCGGGAATGCGCCATCGTCAGCACCCGAGCAGCAGTTCTCGATCACCAGCCGGCACCACCGAGGGAGACCCGCATAGACGTGGACAAGCCCGTGTACGCATCGTACGTCCTGATGGAGGGTCGATACTACGTCCATGGTCTGCACAACGAGGACCCTCGGCCAGGGAGCAACGGTATCACGGCGGCGACAAAGCCGCATATGCTATTTCCGGGGCGTTGCAAGACGGAACAGCCCCATGTCGACATCCTTACAGCCCTGGACCATCTCGGAATCCGCCGCGTTCTCTTTATTCCTCGAGGTACGGCACGGGATACGTGGTACTCCCGGCAGAGACCTGTGCCCGGGCTTTGGTGGAAGCACATTCCGGCGCGGATGCTAGGACCTTTGGACAAACGATCGGCCTTGACCGTTCAGAATGATGTATGTGTCTCCTGCGCTCAGCGCGGCCGGTGGTGGAAACCTTTCTCAACGCGGTCCGAATTCTCATCTCCTATCACAGGGTCTCAAGCTGCGCTACATCTACCCGCATGATCTGGCCGTGGATATCACTCCGAGTCGCATCTGCTGGGCGTTGCCGCTACCGTCCCTTCCCAATCTGATCAGCATTTTGACGATGAGTCGAAGCTCTGGTCTTTACCCCTATATGATGCATGTTGTCAATCTCAATGGCTCGGGAACCACTGGGTACTCTGTGGCATGCAGCAAACTTTCCGTCTGGGCTATTATCGCTCACGGACCGGACGAGGTAGCGAATAGGAGCCCGTACAGGAACATGAACCTTAGCCAGGTGGACCTCGTCTGGATGTACATGCCGATTGAACAGGGAGAGCACCTTACGGATGTTTGCAGACGTGCAAAGTCTTTTGTAGGGGGTGCGCAATATATACCTCCTCGTGCGCAAGCGGGTATGCAATTTGCACTTGCTGTACGTCGCTTGTGCTGTTTTTGTTTGCACTCTGGGCGTGACTGACGTTATGGCACAGCTGACAACTAACCGCGGACGAACGAGGGTGTTTGGTGAGCATGGACTTGACGATGATATCAGGACCTACCGTCTGGCTACGTTGTCTGGTACGCCGTGTCGAGTGTACTTTGGCCAGAATTATGAAGTGCTGGAAGAGTTCGGTGACAGCGTGTTCGCATTCGATGGGAGTTTGCACACAAGCTGGGAGTCACACGACATTCCAGTGATGCCCACAGCCATCTCACCCTGTCCTTTCCGAGGAAACGACGTATGCTGGTTGTACACGGCATGCTCATTGAATCAAGTGACGGGGATCCAGCTCTGCATCAAGAACAGTGAGCGGGGCCAGTCCGTCGTCGGCATGCTTCTATCGTATGTGGACGGTCATCGTGAGTGCGTGGGCCAGTGGCGGTTTGACTGGGCATCTGAACCTGAACCCGTTCCTGTTAGCGAAACTGGAAAACTGTACGTCTGTACCCACCGAGTCGAATACGGGACATTTGCGGGCCATTGTTATGTGAGCAATGTTGTCGTGCAGGCGCCGACACAGCGAAAAGCACCTCTGGCAGATGCCGGCCGATGGGGCGAGATGCCCTGCAAGGGGTCTTTGGAGTGGTGGTTTTCCTGGAGCCAAGTATCGGTGTTCCACTGTGCAGAAGTGGTAAGGCAGGTGTAGGCAGAGCTGACGGGAGGAAAGGGGGGAAACAGTACTAGAGGAATATTGTTAGCTTGTGCACGGCGTTGGGAACAATATCAAAGACGGGCCGCATTTTAGCATTGAGCCGTCGCACCAACTCCTTCTCGTCGTATTATGCGTGAAGTCCATCCACAACGAACAATGGCAGCAGAAGTCGCCCCATTGGCGAGGATGTTTCTTGACGGGAGTGATGGCCATACAAACTCGCCGGATTAGTCTGTTGCTTTTGAATCCTGCTGATCTTCAGCATCTTCCCTTTTCGACGACTCGACAACAGCTCTGATAACATTACTGTCCTCTGACCGGAACACGGAACACGCATCTACTCCGTACGCTGCCAAAGAACGCTCGACCCTCTCCATCATGCCTCTCGTGTCCGAAAACGCGCCACAGGGCGCGACGCTCAACGCTCTCAGCATCTTCCTCTTCTGGTTCTTTGTCTGCATGACCGTCGCCTGCGTCACAATCGGCATGGTGACCCTGCACCGGCTGAAGAAGCGTGAGCGGGCTCTGGCCAAGAGCGGCAGCGTGCAGGAGGAGACGGCCGGGGCCGGGGCCGTGCATATGGTGGAAGTCCCAGTGGTAAGATATGTCCTCGGAAACAGGAGCACCCGGGAAAGGGATGCTTTACTAATTTGGGGCAAAAAGGCAACGAAGAACCGGTTCGAGACCGTCTAGAGCAGGGACGGCTCCATCATTTCGAGTCACAAAATATATGTCATTTTTCCTTATTTCCCCCTTTCCCTCTTTGCCGGAAGTCGAAATACGGGAAAGTTGCGTGTGCCAGGGAGGAAATGCGCTGAGATGACGTTGTTGCAAGGCGACGCTGGAGAAATTGCCTGTCGCCCCCCTAGAAACTCTGCTGCCTGCGCTGTCTTCCGCCGGGCTACAGCGGTGTGGACGTCGGCTACCGGCGGCAGGAGAGGCCCATGCAGGGCTCGGCCTCCCGCGCTAGCGTTTTCTTTACGTCACCGAAACCAGAGCTTCCGAAACCGGGCCCAGCAGGGCTGCCGGTACTTAAAAAAGCGGCTCTCTCCCTCTTAGCCGGAGCGTGTGTTTTTTTTTTTTTTTTTTTTCTTCACTCTCGTGTCATGATATCAAAGGGCTCCTAGAGCATTGGGGGACAATCACCCAGCCAGATAATAATAAACAAGAACAAAACACAAACCATCTTCGCACGTTTTGCGAATGACCTCTTATTCTTCTCATGCAGAGGACACCTGCCTAAACTACCAAGCTCCGGCTTTGGCCTTGGGGGTGGCCGGCGGCGCCGCCGACGACATGGCGGTGCGCGGCAGCGGCTCGGGGGCCTCGGACACGTCTGCGGCGGACCCGGAGAAGCAGGGCCGGGACGGGTCGGCGATGGAGCTGCAGCTGACGCAGCCCGGCCCGGCCGACGCGGCGCTGTCGTCGTCGGAAGACGGCGCGGCGCCGATTTCGTTTCCCGAGGGCGGGCTGCAGGCCTGGCTGGTGGTGCTGGGGTCGTTCTCGGCCATGTTCTCCGTGTTCGGGCTGATCAACACGGCGGCCGTGTTCGAGTCCTGGTTCTCGACGCACCAGCTGGCCGACTACACGGCCTCGGAGACGGGCTGGATCTTCAGCCTGTACCTCTTCTTCGTCTTCTTCGTCGGCATCCAGGTCGGCCCGCTGTTTGACCGCTTCGGGCCGCGCTGGCTCGTGGCCGTCGGCAGCCTGCTGATCGTGGCCAGCATCATGCTGCTGGGCCTCTGCCAGAAGTACTACCAGATCCTGCTCTGCTACTCGGTGCTGGGCGGCTTCGGCGGCGCCCTGCTCAACACGCCCGCCTACGGCTGCATTGCCCATTTTTTCAACGCGCGCCGCGGCCTCGCCACCGGCATCGCCACCACCTCGGGCGGCCTCGGCGGCATCGTCTTTCCCATCCTGCTGCAGCACCTGCTGCCCCGTCTCGGCTTCGCCTGGAGCACCCGCATCCTCGGCTTCATCCTGCTGGCCCTCGCCGTGCCCGCCAACCTCTGGCTGCGCACCCGTCTGCCGCTGACCGGCCAGGCTGTCGACCCCGCCGAGACCGACGTCGTCGACGCCCTGAGCTTCCGCAGCAGCAACGGCAGCAACGGCAGCAGGGGCAGCGGCTTCCGCCGCAACCGTCGCCGCCAAGTCCAGTCCGTCTGGCCCGACCTTTCCATCTTCCGCGACAAGTGCTATGCCGTCGCCACCCTCGGCGTCTTCTTCATGGAGTGGGGCATCTTCGTGCCCATCACCTACATCATCTCCTATGCCAGCGCCCACAACCAGGACGTCAACCGGTCGTACACCCTGCTGTCCATCCTCAATGCCGGCTCCGTGCTCGGCCGCTTCCTGCCCGGCTTCCTGGCCGACAAGCTGGGCCGCTTCAACGTCATCATCGTCACCATCGCCCTCTCGTCGGTCACCGTCCTCGGCATCTGGATGCCCACCGGCGACTCGCGTCCCACCCTGATCGCCTTTTGCGTGCTCTTCGGCTTCGCCAGCGGCAGCAACCTCGGCCTCATTGCCGTCTGCCTCGGCCAGCTGTGCGAACCCCACGAGTACGGCCGCTTCTTCTCCACCGCCATGATGGTCGCCAGCTTTGGCACCCTCAGCAGCGTCCCCATTGGCGGTGCCCTGCTCAGCAGCTTCGCCGGCGAGAATGGCTGGCGGGCCCTGATCGCCTTCTCTGGCGCCTCCTATGCCATTGCCCTGGTCTGCTATGTCGCTGCCCGCGTCTTTGCTGTTGGCTGGAGTCTTGACGTTGCGTTTTGAGAGGAGGTCGGGAGTCAGCATCCAAATTTTTTTTTTTTTGAAAACAAACATAGACAAAAGCAATTACATAAGCGATTTGATGCTGGCAGTATACGGAGTACTCGTATTAAGATACACAGTAGTTGTACTCGTAGAAGCAGTGGCGGCAGTCTTACCTTCCTGATTTGTGCTTACAATGTAAATCAGCCAATGAGCGGACAGGAATTTATTGCACTGCTGTACCCCGCCAAGATGCAAGGCCAAAAAAAAAAAAAAGGTTAGCGAACATCCACATCCACTCATCATGGACAGCATATACACAACGACCTGAGCAACAAGCAGCATGGCGGAACTGACGGCGCCCCCGGTGTTGTCGACGCCGGCGGAAAACGTGTTTGAGGCGGCCGAGCCGCTGCCCGACTTTGCAGCGCAGCCGCGCCGAAGCGACGACGAGCTGCGGCAGGTCTACGAGATTGGGCGAACGGCCAGCGAGATCCACGCGGCCAAGCGGAGGCGGGTGGCCCTGCAGTTCCCAGACACGATGCTGGGCGATGCGCCGCGCGTGGTGGGCCTGCTGCGTGGCGCGCTCGCCGGCCAGCGCCAGGGGCAAGAAGACGGGCGGGACGCCGAGGAAGAAAAGATCTACATCCTGGCCGACACGTCTTACAGCGCATGCTGCGTCGACGAGGTGGCGGCCGAGCACGCCGATGCCGACGTGGTGGTGCACTACGGCCGGTCGTGTCTGTCGCCGACGTCGCGGCTGCCGGTGGTCTACGTCTTTACGCGGCACCCGCTGGACGAGGCGCGGGTGGTGGCGGCCTTTGTGCGCGAGTTTCCCGACCCGACAGCGACGCGCCCCGTGATCCTCATGGCCGACGTGACCTACCAGGACCACGTGCCGGCCGTGCACGCAGACCTGGTGCGCCAGGGCTATGCGCGCGTGCTCTCGACGGCCGTCGTGCACAACCCCGTCGGCAGCCTGCCCAACCGGACGCTCGTCGACGCGCACGGCCAGGCAGTGGCCGACGAGGCCGTCGAGCTGCAGGCCTGCGCCATCTTCCACATCTCGGCGCCGCCGACGTCGCTGCTGCTCGCCCTCGCCGCCAAGGTGCAGTCGTTTTCCGTCTATCCAACGACGCCGGACGTCGGCGCAGACGTCTCGGCTGCCCCGCCGGATCTTCTCTCTCCGGCCACTCGAGGCATGCTCGGCCGGCGGTACGCAAAGGTGCTCAAGATGGCGACGGCCGGCGTCATCGGCATCCTCGTCAACACGCTCTCGGTCAGCAACTACCTCTCGGCCGTGGATAACCTGCGGCGCCGCATCGCCCGTGCCGGCAAGAAGAGCTACATGGTGGTTGTCGGCAAGCTCAACCCGGTGAAGCTGGCCAACTTTGCCGAGATCGACGGCTGGGTCGTCGTGGGCTGCTGGGAGAGCAGCCTGCTCGAGGACGACGCCGGCTTCTACCAGCCGGTCGTGACGCCCTTTGAGCTGGAGATGGCCCTGACGAGCGACGACGAGCGCGTCTGGGGACTCAAGTGGTGGGGCGGCCTCGAGGGCCTCGGCAGCGTGCCGGACGAGGCGGACGAGCAGGACGACGGCGGCGGAGAGGACGGCGATGACGGCGACGACGGTGACGCGTCCGAGTCGGAAGTACCGCAGTTTGACCTGCGCACCGGCCGGCTGGTCACCAACAGCCGGCCCATGCGCAAGTCCAAGACGAAGAAGAAGACGACAACCAGCGGCAGCGCCGACACGCCCTCCTCGTCCGGGGCGCTGACGCTCCGGGGAAAGGCCGAGCTGGCGACCATCAACGGCGTCGTCAGCCCGGGAGCCGAGTTCCTCCGGTCGCAGCGGACGTGGCAGGGCCTCGGCACCGACCACGACGACGAAGAGGAGCCGAGCACGCTGATCGAGGAGGGCCGAAGCGGCATCGCTCGGGGATATACCGTAGGCGGTGATGCGTCGAGGACGTGAAGGCCGTGCAGGATAGAACAGCGGGAACAAGGCGTTTATTGGCAAGGGTTTGTGTTGGGTGGAATGGAGAGAGTGTAAACTGCATCGGTGAATTCGTGATTGGTAGAGAAAATACACAGCAGTACGGAGTTACTGCCGTTGTTCCTCTAAATGGTGGCTGCCGAATGGCACGTGCCAGCGCGTCTCTGCCAAAACTCGGGCGCCACACACGCGCGCCACAGCGCCACAGCGCCACAGTACAAGTGAGATACAAACGTGGCCCAAAACAGAGACGAGCCAAGACGACGTCGACAACGAGCACCGATGGCGGACGACGGCAAGCCGGAAGAGAAGCACGCTGCCACGACGAGCAGCGGCTCCGCAGTACGGGGGGCGTCGCTGCTGATCGTGCTGCAGGTGGCGGCGCGGGCGGCGACGTTTGTGGCCAACCAGCTGCTGCTGCGCTACCTGACGGCGCAGCTGCTGGGCGTGGCCACGCAGCTCGAGGTGTACTATCTCAGCGTGCTGTTCTTTGCGCGCGAGAGCCTGCGCGTGGCCATTCAGCGGCAGGGCGGCGGCGGCGGCGGCGGCGGCGGCGGCGGCAAGCAGGCCAAGAAGGAGCGGGCGCCCGACAGCCAGACGAGGACCGAGGGCCGACGACCAGACGACGACGCCAGCCCAGCGTCGGCGTCCCAGAGCGCGGTCAACCTCTCCTACGTGTCCGTGCTGCTGGGCGTCGTCGTGGCGCTGCTGCTGGGCTGGCTGTACCGCGCGGGCACGCGCGGGTCTGCGGTCGCCGACACGCCCTTTTTCGCCCCGGCCCTCTACCTCTACGGCGGCGCGGCCGTGCTGGAGCTGCTGTCGGAGCCGGCCTTTGTCGTGCTGCAGCTGCGGCTGCGCTTCGGCGCCCGCGCCGCGGCCGAGTCCGTCGGCACGGCGCTGCGCTGCGCCGTCACGCTGGGCACGGCCGTCGTGGCCGCCCGGCGGGCCGGCAGCGCGGGCGTGCTGCCGTTTGCGCTGGGCCAGCTGGCCTACGGCGTCGGGCTGCTGCTGGTCTACCTCTGGCACGGCGCCGCGCTGGCCCGGCAGGACGGCTTCTCGCTGCTGCCGCGGCGGCTCGGCCGGACGGGACCGGACACGAGGGCGACGACCGGGACGGGCGAGACCGCCGCCCTCTCCCTCTTTGACCGGCCGACGCTGCGGCTGGCCTCCAGCATGGCCGCCCAGAGCATCGTCAAGCACGTGCTCACGCAGGGCGACACCTTTCTCGTCAGCGTGCTGTCGACACCCACCGCCCAGGGCGTCTATGCGCTGGCCAACAACTACGGCGGCCTGGCCGCCCGTCTGCTCTTCCAGCCGGTCGAGGAGAGCAGCCGGAGCTACTTTAGCCGGCTGATGGCGGGCGACGACAGGGACGACAGGGACGACAGGGACCGCAGCAAGTTACCCCCCCCCGCGGCCGCTCGCGCCAGCCGCGACCTCCAGACGCTGCTGCGCGTCTATGCGCTCCTCTCGCTCGTCGTCGTCGCCCTCGGCCCCACGGCTGCCGCCCCCTTCCTCGCCCTCGTCACCGGCCCCCGCTGGGCCGGCTCCGGCGCCGCCGAAACGCTCGCCGCCTACATGTGGTACCTGCCGCTGCTGGCCGCCAACGGCGTCGCCGAGGCCTTTGTCGCCTCCGTGGCCGCCGAGGCCGACGTCCACCGCCAGTCCGCCTGGATGGCCGTCTTCTCGCTCGTCTTTGCCGCCGCCGGCTTCGTCTGTCTGCGCGTGCTCGACGCCGCCGCCGTCGGCCTCGTCGCCGCCAACGCCGTCAACATGGCCTGCCGCATCGCCTGGTGCTCCGTCTTCATCCGCCGCTACTTTGATTCTCGTCACGTGACCTTCTCGCGCGCCCACGCCTTCATGCCGCACCCTTGCAGCGTCCTGGCTGCCGTTGTCGCCAGCAGCGTCGTCCGCCACCTCGTCCTGCCCCCGGCCGAGGCCGTCGGTGCTGGCGTCGTCGTGCAGCTGGCGCAGCTGGCCAAGATTGCCGTCGTCGGCCTGCCGCTGGTCCTCGCAGTGTGAGTCTTGCGCGTGTGGTTTCCTGCATGTTTCGTTTCCTGCATGTTTCGTTTCCTGCATGTTTCGTTTCCTGCATGTTTCGTTTCTTGCATGTTTCGTTTCTATGCTGCACTTTTATCTCGCCCCTTCTCACAACCCTCTCTCCATCGCCCATGCCTCATGGCGCCGTGAATCTCTGCAGATGCTAATCGTAGCCTGCAGTGCCTTTTGCGAGCGCAACTTCCTCCGGCAGTGCTACAGTTTTGTGCGTGGTAGCCAGACGAAATAGGTCCCGCAAACCCTGAAAACAGATAGGAAAAGAATTACACACGTGACTCCTCGCCTTGCGCCCTCAGTCAAACGTGATTTTGGTGCCCTTCTGGCTCATGTCCACGTCCTTGAAAAAGGCGCCGTACGTGCCGTGAGCCCTCTTCTTGACCGTCGTGCCGAACTTGAGCAGCTCCTCGGGCACCTCCTGCTTGGCACCCTTGAGAATGTTGACCAGCGAGCCCGAATGCGCCTTGTCGTGCTCCGTAAAAAAGGTGAGGGCCCGGCCATCCTTGCCGGCACGGCCCGTACGACCGATACGGTGGACGTAGTCCTCGATGGTGAGGGGGAACTGCAGACGAGGTCAGAAACAGACACAGACACAGACACAGACACAGACACAGACACAGCACAGAACCCACCGTCACGTTGATCACCAGCTTGACCTCGGGAATGTCGAGACCGCGCGCGGCAACGTCGGTGGCCACGAGCACGGGCGTCTGGCCCGACTTGAAGGCCTCCAGGCTGCGCGTGCGCTGCTCCTGGCGCAGGTCGCCGTGGATGCTGCAGACGCGGATGCCCTGGCCCTGCAAGAAGTTCTCCACGCGCACGGCCTCCTTCTTGTAGAGGCAGAAGACGAGGATGCGGTCGTTCTTGGCCGCGCCGCGCTGCTCCTGCTTGAGGATCTGCAGCAGGCGGCGCTCCTTGGCGTGCTGGTCGATCACCTCGACCGACTGCGCGATGCGCGAGTTGGCCTGCAGCTCCGTGCTGCCGCCGCCGGCACCGCCGCCCTCGCCGTCCTCGCCGTCGCCGCTGCCGCGCGTCCGGCTGCCCACGGTGATCTTGACCGGCTCGACCATGAAGCCGTCGGCGAGGCCGCGCACGCTCGTCGGCCACGTCGCCGTGAACATGAGCGTCTGGCGCTGCGTGCGCGCCGGGCACTGGCCCAGGATGAACTTGATGTCCTCCTCAAAGCCCGTGTCCAGCATCCGGTCCGCCTCGTCCAGCACCGCAAAGCACACGTGGGCCAGCGACACCGCCTCGTCCGACAGGAAGTCCTTGAGCCGTCCGGGCGTGGCCACGATGATGTCCACCCCGTCCTTCTGCCGCAGCTGCACCCGCTGCTCGTCCTTGCTGGCTCCGCCGTACAGACACACCGCCGTCAGCCCCACGCGCGCGGCCAGCGGCGCCAGGGCCGCGTGCGTCTGCATCGCCAGCTCGCGCGTCGGCGACACCACCACCGCCCGCGCCTGCGCCACGTTGCCCTTGCCGTCCCACTTGTTGTTCAGCTTCGACCGGTTCGGCAGCTTCTTGGCCTCCAGCGCCTCCGGCCGCGCCGCCCGCAGCAGCGCCTCCACGCACGGAAGCGCAAACGCCATCGTCTTGCCCGATCCCGTCTCCGCAATCCCCACCAGGTCGCGGCCCGACAGCGAGAACGGCCAGGATGCCGACTGGATCGGCGTCGGCGCCTTGTATGTCGCAAACGGCTTTTGCCGCGTCAGCTGCGTCGTCGGCAGCTGCGAAAACTGCAAGATCGGCCGCTGCAGTCCCTGTCCGCCCGTCGCCTTCTTCGCCGTCGCCGCCCGCGGGTCCGTGACCGCTACCTGCTCCTTCTTCATAAACGCCTGGATGTCTGCTTCTGGCACCGCCGTCAGTGCTGCCGTCTGCTGGTACTGGTATGTCGTGGCTGAGGCGTCCGTGTTGTCGGCTTCCACCTCCGCTTCTGCCTCATCCTCTGCGACCTCTTCGGCGGCAGCTTTGGCCACCTCCTTCTTTGCCTTGTACTTCGTCTTGTCTTTCTTTTCCTTCTTGCTCTTCTTCTCCTTCCTCTCCTCCTTCTCCTTCTTCTCCTGCTTCTTCTTCTCCTTCTTGTCCTTCCTCCTCTGCTTCAGCTCTTCCTTGGACGACTCTTTCCGCACTACGCCGTCCACCTCAATCTTTCTGGCTTTCTTGGCCGGCGTGTTGGCCACACGGCCAGCATCCTCCTCCTCTGAGCGACTGTGTTTCCCGTTCGACATGGTGCCGGTTGTATAGAATGGCAATGGGACTGTGTGCGGGAGTTGGGATTATGTGTACTCGAGTGCAGCGGCCCTCATGTGAGACGGAAAAATGGGCTACAAAAAAAGGCGGGAGAAAAATTCTGCCAATCTTAGTGCGTTCTGATAAGACGCTGGAAATGAAAATTGGAAAACTGAAAACAGTGGGGTCGATCGCCTAAAAAGGCTACTCGGTCAAAGCAGGCAGATCGATGAGCCTGTGTGCTGGATTGACGTTTGTGAAATTTGGTCCATTGGAAGACATGCAGTTTTCTCCCGGTTGCTTAGACATGCGATGTGTCGTCAATTTACTCTCAAATTCCGGCATCTCCATCGTGACATTCGGAGGTCGTGATGTCGGACACCGTTGCCCTCCATTTGCTCACTGTTGTTTCCAGTAGTTATCGTAGCAACAACTCTTTGATATGCAAGTCAAGAGAAGCAGGGGTTCAGGCATCGCTTGGCAAGCTGCCAGCATTCGGCCTGAGGCGAAGTGTTTGAAGACAAACATCTCATGGCTAAGACGCATGAAAAAAAGGATACATCGTATTGAAAAGTGGTGGGAACAAACATGCTGGTCCACCGTCTCCGTCCAACTGTTTTGAGAGCTGTCCTCGGACCAATCTGGCTGTCGTTCTTAACAGGACAGATGCATACATGCAGAAGGACATTCGAAGAGAGCAAACTGCTGTCACTAACAAAGCCATGGCCTTCTTCGACTTTCATTCACACAAGTGCCGGAAGAACAGGCCTCGCCGTGATGACCCATTCCATTTTTGTGACGTAGTCCAGATATTCCAGCGCACTGTCGTGTAGATCGTCCTGTGCCCAGACGGCAGATAGCAGGCTGTCCACGTTGTTCATCGACGGACTGTCTGAATGCTCTTCTGTAGATGGCCTGGCTGTCCCTGAAGCCCCAGAAGCCAACTCAAGAACAGAGCGACGACTCTTTTCCGTTGTCGCCTCGCTGCCAATCATAAACAGGGAGAAGGGCGTGATGCGGACGCCCAGGCGTTGGATATGGCGAGCCATGGAAAATACGTCGTTCAGAAGCGAGGCAATCTCAGCCGACGGGCCAGAGAGATGTCTACACGCTCTCTGAAAGTAAATCCAACACGCAGATAGAAACAAATACCTCTGCACGTCCAGACTAGCAGATCCAGTCGCAGAGGTGTCAGACTCATCGACGTCCACTGTATCCTGACACGCTTTTTTGCTGTTGACAAAAGCTTCCTCCAAGTTCTTCTCCAAGCAGGCCAGTTTCTGCTGGGCGTTTCGATCAGAGGGGTGGTCCGGACCTATATTCTCCGTTTTGGAGGCATTTAATATGGCAGCCAAGAGATATATCTCTGTGTGAATGTATTCGCCAATGTATTGGTCGACAAGCTTAAATGTGTGTGCTGTCAGCGATCTGGAAGAATCCAAACTGTCGGACAGAGAGGGGGAGAGTCCTCGTACAATGTTTGATGGGGAAGCACAGTGGAACTTCAGAGTTTTCCCTTTGAATAACACCGACAACTGGTCGAAGAGATACGCCGGGCGCCGCCAGTGGTTCAGACTGAACTGGGCCAGGACGTCGTGATAGTGCACATAACGGAAGAGGATGAAAGCGTCGGCCATTTCTCCTGCACTCATGGCGAGGACAGGCAACGGGTCTACAAATGCGTGGTTGAGTATTGTTCGCAGGTTGCAGATGTACATTGCCCAGAAGACGGTGGCTTCATCGCCCAACGCGATCTGGGACAAGTCAGTAAAAGCCAGGATTGAGGCATCTTGGGAGAGCCAGGATCTCTTACCTCGGAACGACAAAGCATCAGTCCGGCTGCTACGTGTTGCAGAGCCTGGCCCGTGGTGAGGGCTGTTGACGCGGTGGCTTGTTGAAGTGCCTGGAGGGCAAGAGTCTTGAAGTGCGCACACTCGTGCACGTTTCCGTAGCGACGCACAGCCGAGAGGCAGAAGATGGAGTACAAGAGTGCCCGGGACGAAGCAGAGTCGTCCTTGAGGGACATGCGCAGGAGCAGGTCCCGGAACTGCGTAGGCTCGCTGTCCAGCTGTGGCAAGGACGTGGATGCCTCGTAGTAGACTGGACAGGACAGCAGCATGGACGCATCAGAACACGCATAGAGTGCGAGCAAAAACGTGGGAGTGGGCCGACGCACAGTAGGATATCCAGTTTGAGTCTCCTGCTTCACGTTTCTGTACGTCCGCATAGATCGAGCTGGGCAGCTTTGGAAAGATTGCCGGTCTGAAGGACGGCGTGCTGTCGTATTGGCGTCCAAAGAGAACCGTCCGGTTGTCTGTCCGGGTGAGCATGATTTCGGGAACGAATCTGGGAAAGGAGGCTGCCGGCACTTACTTGCGCTGCTGCCGGCATGGGGCATCAGGAAATGATCCGCCACGTAATCAGACAGCACGTTTACAAAGTAGAAGCGTTGGTCTCCCCGTCCGGATGTCTGCCGTGACCGAAGAGCCACGACACGGTGGTCTTTTCCCCTGGGCAGCCCCAATGCTCTTCGAGAGCGTCCTGTCGGCCATGACAGCTCAAAGGCAGGCGCCTTGCGACAATCTCGGTGTGATTTCTGGCAGTTTTGACATACGGGCAAAACGCCATCGCACTTGATTCTCCGCTCTGGATGAAGTCCGACAGATTAGAGGTCGTGTCTGGTGGTTCAGCAACACGTAGTGAACCATACCCTTGCAATTTAGACATCTGTGAGAGACGGCAGCCTTTCTGGACTGTGACGCCATCGCCGGGAATCGTGGAAAGGTAAAACAATCCAGGCAATCAATCCTACGCAAACTAATTCGGTGAGTTTCTCTGGAGGCTTGTCGGGAGACGTACTTCCCATTATGGAAGAAAGGCAAGACTGGGCGAGGAATCCAGCTGACAAACCGAGCTCGTTTAGTAAGGAATGGCCTGGTAGTGGCGCATACCCGACCTGGAAAATGGGCAACTTTGACCGAGCATGATTAAGCCGCAGCGGTCGGGCGATCCCACGAATGCTATTGGTCAGGTCGTGGATATCGTGCGGGCTGCAAGGCACCGAGAGGTCTGGACTGGCGATGGCTGGCAGCTTGGCACTCTCGACCTTGCTTCTCTTCTTCCCTTACTCGGCTGTGTGGATTTATCAGCGCCAGGATGATGCGTCTGGATTTGTCAAGAAAAACATGGAACTGAATCCGACTACGGGTATTAAAGGGTTGCAAACACCCTCTCTCCAGATTTGAATAGCCAGACAACAGCCAAGCAGCAAGCCGAGTGTCGTATCGTTCGCAAACCTTTACACCGTGACTGGTCGCTCTTCTTGCCTTGTTCGAACCAGCAGACATGCCTTCTTACGTTGTGGTCGGCGCCTCTCGTGGCCTGGGGGTATGTTTCCCCCTCTGGTCTGCCACGCATCCTCTCGAGCACTCTGCTTAACCCCCCCCCCCAAACAGTACGGTTTCCTCAGCGTGCTCTCTGCCGACAAGGACAACACCGTGATTGGCCTGGCGCGCAACGTCGCCGCTACCAAGGCCCGGGTTGCTGCCGACTTCCCAGACAGGACGAACGTCCACGTTGTGCGCGCCGATCTGGACGACCGGGCCACGCTGGTTGTGAGTGGACGTCCGACCCGGCTTGATGTACACAGCTGACGACGCCAAACACGCAACAGACCGCCGTCGAGCAGGTGGCGGCCATTACGGGTGGCGCAGTCGACGTCCTCATCTCCAATGCCGCCGTGGGCAGCAGCACCTTCCTGCCCATTGGCGAAGAGTAAGCGGGACCCCGGGGGAATGCCTTGGGGAGAACAGATGATGCTGATAGCCACGTGTCCAGAGCGAGACGTGATCCCGCCGCCTTTGACAGGAACATGGAGGCCCAGTTCCGTACCAACGTCATCGGAACCATCCACGCAATCGCCCTCTTTGCGCCGCTCGTCGAGAAGAGCCGGCTGAGACGGGTTGCCGTCATCTCGTCCGCCATGGGCGACGTCGATCTCGTGCTCAGGGTCGGCATCGCACAGACGTCTCCCTACGCCACGAGCAAGGCTGCCATCAACATGGCCGTGGCCAAGTTCCAGCTCGAGTACCGCGACCGCGGGGTGCTCTTCATGGCCATCTCGCCCGGCATCGTCGCCACCGGCTTCGGCCAGGACGGCACCGCAGAGGCCAAGGCCGAGACGGAAAAGGCCATGGCAGAGATGGGGGCCAAGTTCAAGCAGTTCGACCCCAACTGGTCCGGTATTCCGTTCACCCCCGACGAGGCGGCGGCCAACGTCATCGGCGTCATCCACAAGGCCACCATCAAAGACAATGGCGGTCTCTTGGTGTCGCAATACGGCGACAGGAACTGGCTCTGAACACAAGCCACATGGCGTGGCTTCGTCAGATGTTTTGATACATGCTTATGTATTTACATATTATTACCTGTGATATTTACACTGAGCCAATCGGGCCAGGAATATACAAAAAAATCATGGAGAATATAACACCTAGCCGTTCGTGGGAATCTCTGTTCCGTGCGCCTCATTATGCGTATGAAGATAAAAAGTAAAGACACACAGAGTGTCTTCAAGTGCAACCAGTCCTCGTTTTGATCAGACCTTTTCGTTGCCCTTCTCGACATGGTCCACGTCCACCTGGTTCTTGTAGTTACTGAGGACGTCCGAGTTGACAGCATGGGCGAAAACGTCTACATGTGTCGACTTGAACTTGCGGGCGTTCACGCCAGTCTCGAAGAGGAGGTCCAGTTCGGCAAACGAGCGGCCTGTGGGCTCGGGCACACGGAAGTAGCTGTAGATGATGCAGAGGAAGCAGATGCCACCCCAGAAGAAGCCCGCGTAGTTGCTCCAGTCCCAGGCGCCGGGGTTGAGCATGTACGGGGTGAGGACGCTGGCGACGATGCCGACAACAATGCTGGAGGAGTGTTAGCAGGTAAGGAAGAAAAAGAAAGACAAAATGAAAGACAAAAAAGCAGAGGTCGGGGAAGCCTACTAAAGAGCGCGGCCAAGGACGACCGTCTTGATCTGCAGACGACGGGTGGAGATCTCGGCGACCAGGGCGTAGCAGACGGTGCCGACGGACAGCTGGTAGCAGAGGGCCCAGACGAGCATGATGCTGCCGGTGGCAATGGAGGCCTGGTTCTGGTGGGAGTCGGGCACGAGGCCGAGGAAGCCCATGATCAGCAGCAGGACGCACAGACAGCAGAGGCCGTTGATGTAGAGGGTGCGGCGGCCGACGCCATAGGACATGAGGAACCAGGCGCCGATGACGCCGACGATGTTGAAGGCGTACTGGCCGAGGGCGAAGCCGTAGGAGCTGCGGGTGCTGAGGCCGGCCTGCTCGAGAAAGTAGGTGGAGTAGTTGCTGAAGGAGTTGCCGCTGAGGTTCTGGATGGCCCAGACCATGCAGACGATCTCGGTGCGGCGCAGGTTGGTGCCGCGGAAGCAGTCGAGGTAGCTGGCGCCCTTGGTGGCGCTGGCCTCGAGGGCGGTGGTGTGGACCATCATGGCAATGGTCTCGTCGGGATCAAAGGCCTTGCTGCCGTCGGCGCCGCGGCTGTCGAGCAGGCGGCTGCTGGTCAGGCGCAGCAGCGAGCGCTTGGCGTCGTCGATGCGGCCGCGGCGGACGAGCCACCAGGGCGACTCGGGGGCAAAGGCGATGCCGATGATGAGCGGCACGGGCCAGATCCACTGCAGGGCATAGGGGATGCGGTAGGCCCACTGGTCGTCGCGGTCGAGCATGCCCATGATGACGCCGATGCCGATCAGCTGGCCGATGCCCCAGCAGGCGTTGACGTACGTGGTCAGGTGGCCGCGCAGGGCGACGGGACAGACCTCCGAGGCGTAGGTGATGGTCAGCGTCTGGAAGACGCCCCAGGGGATGCCGCAGAGGATCTCGGCCGCCAGCAGGGCGCCGGTGCTCTCGGCGGTGAAGAAGATGGCGATGAAGCCGGTCACGGCCAGCAGACAGCCGATGACGGTGTAGCGGTAGCCGAGCCGCTCCGAGATCCAGCCGTTGAGCATCAGCCCGATCAGCTCGCCGCAGTTGGCGCCGTTGCTGAGTCCGCTCTGCCACGAGGCCGGCACCTGGTACTCGCCGCTGGGCAGCTGCTGGCCGTACTTGCGGTTGAACTGGCTGAAGCCGTAAAAGTTGTTGATCAGACACACGTCGTAGCCCTCCATGACGATGCACGTGCTGATGAGCACGCTCCACGCAATCGCCTTGGGGTACATCCGCACGCCCTCCATCAGCGTCATCTGCTGCTCCTTTTCTGCGGCCGACCGCGCAAAGCCAATCACGGCGTTGGCCGTCTTGTCCCGGTCCATGTCCGTGTCTGTCTCGGTCATGATGGCGACCTCCTTCTCGTCGATCGGGACGTGTGCTTCTGCCACGACCGCACTCACGCCAGATCTCGAGGACCCGTCGTCGGCCACGTTCTCGGCAGGCATGGTGGACGAGGGGGGGGGGGACGGGGAAGAGATGGAAGGTGTTGAGATGGGCGGGAGGATAGATGAGGACGACAGAGGGATGGGGAAAGAAGAAGGGGGACACGTGGAAGAAGGGGCAGATAAGCACGGGAAAAACACTGCTCGTACGAAAATGGCCAGGAAGAAGGGGGGGAGAGAGGGGATATTTGTAGGGAAGGGTCGGCGGTGACCAGATTTGTGCCAATCGAGGACAGAATCAGATAGATGGCCTCGGCAACAGGGGGGGAGGGGGAGATGATGGGGATGGGTGCAGTCGTCTTTGGCTGTCCCAGCATGCACACATGTCTTTGCGGTATGTCTGAGTTTGTTTCTGGTGGATTGTCGTCTCCATTTTTCCTGGTATTTATCTTGTGGGGAGAAGGCCAGGAGGAAGGAGCTAGTTGAGATGGCTCATGGAGCAAATCTGCCATGGGAAGGCACGCTCTGATTGGCCAGCCGGCTCAACGAAAACCTTAGTCTACGTCAACAATCACCATCTGCTGACCTGCCTTCGGCCCCGATAGTCATAACGGAACCTTTCCTGATTCGACACCAGCCTGGCGAGCATTCACGCAGACTCACGTGCGGGGAAGCAGCTTGGCACGCAACGCCAATTGCCGGTCCCCCATCCCGCACACCGCTGGCGTTCATTCGCGGAATCTCGAGCTTCTCCTCTCGGGCGGTCGATACCCCAGCAGGTAAGCAGGCTGGGGCGGGTTGGAAGGGGGTTTTTCGCCGACGATAGCCCTCGAGATAAATCCCCTGCGCCGTCGTTTTGCAATCCTCCATTGTCTCCTCCTCCTGTCGCCGTTTTTTGCCAGTTTCTGCGTTTGGGCAGCCACGCGGATTTTCACTGCTTTCGCATCCTTGGTCGATGCTCGAGCCGCCGTCCAAGAGCCGGACCAGGGGCCTCGCTGCCTACAAGTCGGCCGTCCCAGCCTTGTTCGATGACATCTCCGGAATTGGACACCCGGCCGGAGCCAGACAGCACTGCATCGTTTGGGTGGTGAGCCTCTCCTGCGCCCAGCCGTCGCTCGGTTCCGTCTGACCAGAAATAACAGCCAAAACTGCCGAGACCAGCATCTCAAGTGCAAGTTCACGTGATTCCCCGAGCACAGCATCCGTCCCATCTAACACAGACGGCCGCGAGACAGGCGACCGCAAGACGCCGGTGTGCAGCCGCTGTTTGGCTGGCGGCAGGGAATGCAATCGCGGCTACAGGTTCCGCGTCAAGACAGGTATGCCCCGCCTCCAGCAGCTCGCGGGCGACGGCGATTTGTGGGAAAATACGTCGTAGAGACGGAGCGCTGACCCGGGGGCTGTTTGGTGATTTTTTTCACTTTTTTTTTTTTCTACTCTGCAGGCCCCTTCACCCGGAAGCAACAATGGGTCAAAACGCCGGCTACGCGTAAGTATGCCTTCTCTCTGCAGGCGGAGCTGTGGAAGACATGCTAGACGGAAGGGAAAGCTGACACGTTACCCACTTTTGCCCTTGCCAGTTCAATTTGTCGACGGCACAACTGCCGACGACGACTTTCCGGACGACGACGACGACGGCCCTCCAGAATCGGCATCGTGGCAGGCGACTAGCAGCCACAGGTTCGCCAATGGGCCCCACGCGCAGCCAGCAGTGCTGCAGGCAGCGCAGACCGGCGTCTCGCATGTGCCGGTCTGGGCCACGCTGTCGCCGGACTCGACAGTGTCCACGCGAACCGACCAGTCGCCACAGACTGCCCACGACGGTCCAGAACACCCTCTGCGACTCGGCTTTGCGCCGGCGCTGAGCCATGCCGCCCAACTGCGCTCCCAGTCGCCATCCGACCGGTTCATCGTCCACGACGACATGGAGCCGGGCTCTACCTTTGACCTGCACGAGGCAATCAACGCCGTCCAGTCGGTCCAGTCGCGCATCTACCTCGAAAAGTCCGTCTTCCCGCTGCAAGACAAACAGGAAGCTCTGCTTCTTCGCCACTTTGTGCAGAACCAAGCTGGATGGGCAAGTTTTCGCCCCTCCCCCTTTCCACCGGACTGGTTATGGCGGCTCAGACTAAAAAAAAAAAAAAAAAAAAGGTTCTAACCGGGGTTAATAGCTCGACATTTGCGATCCTGCCCGACACTTTGCTACTGCGGTACCGCTGCGCGCCGGCACCTGCACTGTCCTGCTCAACGCCATCCTCGCCCTGGCTGCCAAGCACCTGGCGCACATCAGCGACTTTGACCGCTATGCCTCCGATCGATACCACCGCGAATGCCTCAGCGTGCTCATCCCGCTGATGAGCCACGAAGTCACGGCCGCCGACGAAAACCTGTTTGCAGCGACCATTGTTCTGCGGGTTTGGGAGGAAATGGAGGGTGCGTACACGTAGTGACTGCATTGGGATGGTGGAAGCGAGGGGCAAAGAAATGTGGATACTAATTTCGAGCTGGCAGTAAAACACACCGGGGTCGACTCGCACAGCTACATCCTCGGCATACATGCGTTTGTCCACGGCAACGGCCACAACCTGCGGCCAAGAACGCTTGGCGCAGCCAGCTTCTGGGCCGGCTTGCGCCAGGAAATATACACGGCTACGATGAATCAGCAGCCGGTGAAGGCCCCTCTCGTTTCGTCGCTGGTGGACGGCTCGCGTGAGCTCGGCCCGGCCGACGAAGAGGACTGGGCCAACCGGGCTGTCGTCCACTGCATCGACGTGCTCAACTTCTGCTTCGGGGACGAGCCGCCTCGACAGACGTGGGATGAGCTGTATGCGTGGAACGGGCGCTGGACGGCCTCGCTGCCGCCATCCTACACACCGACACTGGACATGGAGAACGGGCCTGGAGAGGCATTCCCCGAGGTCTGGTACCACGATACCTGGCAGGGTGCGTGCACGTGCACAGAGAAGGGGAGAGAAAGGGGGCGGAAGAAACGCGAGTGCTCTTCGGATGCTAACACGCACGCAGTAACCGGTGTGCAGCATCACATTCTGGCCAAGTTGTTTCTTGTTAGTTTCGACCCCAAAATCCCCCGCATCGGCGGCCAGCGCCGAGAAGCAGCCAAGCGGATGGATGTGAGCACAGCCCCTTGCCGGGATGAGAATGAACAGAGGGAGGAAAGAAGAGGGACGAGGGGGTGCTGACGTTAAATAGGAGCGAATATGTGTGTTGGTGCGGAGAGTGTGTGGCATTGGGCTCTGCAACCAGTGGTCACCACCCAGCATGTTTACGGCCTGCATGGCCATTTCAGCCTGTAAGTGTGCTCACGAGCCCCACTTTGCGCGATAATGCCCTGTAGACGTGGTGAAGACGAGGAACAAGATGCTGACGTGCCGCGCGCTCTTTTCAGTTGGGGACCGATTTCGCGAGCGGTCGGACCAGGAGGCCATTCTAGACCTGCTGCGACGGACGGAGAGAGATCACGGACGGCCAACAGAATCCGTGCAAACTCAGATGATGCGGGCGTGGGACTGGGAGGGTGTGGAGTAAGCTGTCAAGGACACGGCAAATGGGTCAACTGGGGATTAGGTTTAGGACGGGGTAGACTAATATATAGATAGACGTGGGCTACTCATAGATGCGGGGGAAGCAGGCAGGGGCAATGATACCCGTTTAGGAAACACAAAAGACGGGGAGGCTTGTGAGGCAAAGGGGAGGAGCTGTCTGGTGTTTTTTCTCCCGTCGTCGTATGCGAGGGCAGAATGGTGATATTTCTGGCTCGGCCTAGTCAGCCGGCACTCCTTTTCCGGCCAGAAGGGGAGATTTTCTCCGCTAGCGCGCGCGGAAAATTGCCGTGTTCTGGCACGTGCGCCAAAACAGGCGAAAATCGCCGATTCTGCCAGTTCTCGCTGGCGCTAGCCAGCAGTGGAGGCTCCACTTTGGCTGAACAACGAGGAGGTTCCGAGACCTCGTTTCGGGACGGGAGACCAGCCTGACCATTCAAGTAATATGCATTTGGATCGTGACTGTCAGGCCCTGGTAGCCCGTTTTAGTGGGAGGGGACTGCCCACTTTTCGTGTTGTTGGAGGAGGGCACTGCTGCTTTAGGAAATTCCTGACGTCGGCCTCCTCGTCTCGTCCTCGCAGCTCGTTTCTCGACAGACTCTGTTGCCGGCCAGCTTTGCGTCTTCATCGTACGATCCGGGACAAAGGCGGCAACTATCTCCCTGCGTGTGGTCGAGAGAGCCGTGGGATATTTATTCGACGTCTGCCTCCTCTCTGTTCCGGTCTCTGTCCCAGCCTCAGTCTCCTTCCTCAACACACACACACTCCTACAATCCCTGGGACTTCCTTTCACAGCCACGAGATACCACGTTCCCTCCTCCCCCTCACCATGCCCCCATCCGCACTCTTTGACGACGAGGTCGAGGCTGTCCGCCCGAGCAAGGCCGCGGCCGTGCGGTCGGGCAAGGCGCTCGAGGACCTGTCGGATGCCATTGACGCGGTCAACGTGATCAAGGGCCAGCAGCAGCAGGCGGACAAGGCCGCGGCAGCAGCAGCAGCAGCAGCAGCCGCAGCGGCCGAGGCGGCGGCCGCGTACGACGAGGCGTCGCGGTTCGACCAGGAAAAGGACAAGACGCAGTTCCGGCAGTACGACGACGCGTGCGACCGGGTCAAGAACTTTTACCGCGAGCAGCACGAGAAGCAGACGGTGGCGTACAACCTGCAGGCGCGGGCGCACTTCCACTCGCAGAGCCGGGCGCGGGTGGCGATGACGGTGTGGGAGGCGATCGAGAAGCTCAACACGCTGATCGACGAGTCGGACCCGGACACGGAGCTCAGCCAGATCCAGCACCTGCTGCAGAGCGCCGAGGCGATCCGGCGCGACGGCAAGCCGCGCTGGATGCAGCTGACCGGCCTGATCCACGACCTGGGCAAGCTGCTGTACTTTTACGGCGCCCAGGGCCAGTGGGACGTCGTCGGCGACACCTTTCCCGTCGGCCTCGCCTTTGACCGCCGCATCATCTACCCCGACACCTTTGCCGGCAACCCCGACCACGACCACCCCGTCTACGGCACCCAGTTCGGCATCTACTCGCCCGGCTGCGGCCTCGACAACGTCATGCTCTCCTGGGGCCACGACGAGTACCTCTACCACGTCGTCAAGGACCAGAGCCTGCTGCCCCCCGAGAGCCTCGCCATGATCCGCTACCACTCCTTCTACCCCTGGCACAACATGGGCGCCTACCGCGAGCTCATGTCCGAAAAGGACCACGCCATGCTCGACGCCGTCAAGGCCTTCAACCCCTACGACCTCTACAGCAAGAGCGACGACGTGCCCAGCGTCGAGGTCCTCAAGGTGAGCTCCCCGGCCCGCTTCCTTCGCCTGCCTGCCTGCCTGCCCTGTCCCTTGCTAACAGCCCACAGCCCTACTACCTCGAGCTCATCGACGAGTTCTTCCCGCAAAAGGTCATCAACTGGTAGAGCTGCTATAGAGGGGCAGACCAGCCGCTGTCCCCAGAGACTGTTTTCATTACGTTCAAGCGATACACTGCGAAGAAGCCTTGCTTCTTTGCCTCCTGTTTTTTTAGGCTTTTTCTGCCTTGCCACAAGTCCACTGAGACTGTTGAATAGCACCATGGGCCAGACAAGGTTGCCCTTGGCGTGTTATGGTGGCACGAATAGAAACAATTAGGAATTAAGATTATTTGGTACAATGTGCTCCTAAGGACCTGGGAATCGCAAACAGCCTGGCGCCCGTATTGTACAAGACGAGCAAGGCTGGGCACAGCTAGCAAAACACGGGAACTAACAAGTGCTGACCCTCTGGATTCCATGCGTCATGATATTACCAATCAGTCGGCAGATTCCCTCTCGCCACCCCCCTCGACAAAAAAAAACGTCTCCTTCTAGAGAGTGGTAACGATGCTCGGCAAGGGCATGGTCATGGTCATGGGCATGGGCATGGGCATGGACGTGGGCGTGGGCATGGTCATCGACACGAGCGTCGACGAGATGGACGTGGTGCGGGCTCGCTTGGTGTTGGAGCGATGTCCGTTGCGCGCCAGACGCACTTCGTGGTAGGCAAGCCTCGCCTGCTGCTTCGAGATGACCAGACCCTGCGTGATGGGCGACTGCTCGCCGTTCTCCACCACCGCCATGCTCGGCCACACCACCAGGATGATGTCGCTCGGGTCGACCTCTGTGCCCTCGTCCTCGACGTGGACATTGCCGTGAACAACATCGTCAGTGCCATCCTTGCCATCGCCTTCGCCACCCTTGACATCGATCCCGCTGTCCGTCTCACACACGTTCTCTCCACCGGGCTGCGGTGATGGGGTCCTGACAGCAGGCTTGCTCGCCACACTGTTCACAGCAACATCGACATCGCCTGCCTTGCCGTCTGCAGCGGACAGCGGGCCCAGACCGCCATTCTCGGGCCCGCGCCCCCGAGATTCACAGCGCGTTGCGCTGCTGTCGCGGCTGCGGTGCCGTGGAGTACCCGAGCTCCCGCCAAACTCGGCCAGCGGCAGCTCCTGCCAGTCAAAGTCGTCGTACGGGGGCCCAAAGTAGGGCTCGATCTTGAGCCTCGCATACTGGATCTTTTGCCATTCGGTGCAGGCCAGAGCGCACACATTTTCCAGGCTCGTGCAGAAGCTGTCGTAGGCGATGGCGCCCAGGAGGTGTTGGACCACCCACGACACGTCCCGGACCACCTGCTGAGCACGAGCCTTGGCGCTGGCCTGCTGGAATTGCGGCATGGTGGCCAGCAGCGTGGCGCGGAGGTGCTCCTCCTTGGTCGGGTTGTCGTCTTCGACATCGTGGAGAAGGCCGGTGAACTCCTCGTCGTCTTGGAGCAGGTACACCGGCCGGAAGACGTACCTGTGCAGAGTGCGCGAGAGGATGGACAGGATGGCGGCAATGCGCATGGCCTTCGCAACGGGCGAGTTGGTCTGGGGCAGCGGGATCTGGGTCGGGCCCTTCAGCGCATCGGCGTTTCGCAGGTTGTTCCAGCACGACGCGTCGTTCAAGACTTTCCCTTCGAGATCCTGCTGGAAGTGTGACTCGACCAGATCCAGCAGTCTTGACCACACGTTGTCGAGAACTTGGACACTTTCCGGTCAGCTTTGATTTGGGACGAGAGAAAAACGAAAGCAAACTGGATAGCAAGCACATACAATACGTCTTCAGGCTCTTCTTTCAGAACGACTCGATAGCTGTCCAGCTCAGCCAGACGCGTTGTCTTTGCTGAGAGCTCGGATTGGGCCTGGCCGAGGATCTCCTGGAGACCGGCTCCCCTTGTGACGGCTTCCTGGAGGTGTTGCCCTGTCCTCTGGAGCTCGGTCTTCACCTTTTCCAGCTCCGCGTCTCTTTCAGAGAGCGACACCTGCAGCGCAGCGTTCTTTGCTTCTGCCATATCGGTCACGCGCTCCTGTTCCTCGAGCTCGGATGTGACCTGGTCGAGTTCTTGTTCCAGAGAAGCAATGGTGGTGCACAGCCCTCTGTTATCTGTATTTGCACTCTCTAGGTTGGCTTCAAGAGTCAACTTGGCACTGGTGGTCTCTCTCAGCCTCGATTTTGTTTTGATGAGCTCCGTACTGAGACTGTCGTGGGCTTCCGTCATGTCTGCCAACTCCTTGACCTTGCAGGCAAGATTCTCTTGGAGCGCAGCCTTGGCACGTTCCAGCTTAGTCTGTGCCTCCTCAAGCTCATTCCGGAACTGCCAATACTGTTCAAATACGTTGCGGTTCGTGTTGATGAGCTCAGAGGTTTTGGTGCGCAGATCCAAGACCTCATTGAAGACCTCGACCAGGAGATTGTAGTTGGGGTCCGCTGCAATCGACTTGATTGCACCGACCAGACTATCCACCACTCGTGCAGGGTCTGTTGTTGCTGTTGCGCTGTCGGAGCCCATTGTCTTGATCTTGGCAGTCGAATGGAAGTGCGCACATAAAGACGACGTGTCGGGGTAGTTGATGACTTGTGGGAGTTTGCCTGATTTGCTCTTCTGCTCCAGTGCCGGGACGACGGAGCTTGTTATATATGCAGAAAGTGGTTGGACACACTCAGACGAAACACCTCTCATCGAATCTTCTGCGAGGGGGGTCGAATCCGATCTGCGCCTTGTTTTCATGCCGTGTGTTGTGTTGTGCTGTGCTGATGCCTGGTGCAGCAAATCGCGGGAAATCCGTGCATTAGCCCAACATCGGGGAAGCCCAACGGAACGGGCGGTGATGCAGCCGGGCGTGGTATCCCGCGATTGGAAACGTCGTGCGTCAAGTGCTAGCAATATGCAGGAGAAGGCCAGATTGACTTTTTTTTTTGCGAAAGCTGCCCTTCACGTGGCGCTGCCTAATTCAGCAGAGGAAGTCGCCCAACCGGCCCACGGGCGCACCTTCCCGCTCCTTTGCTTGCTTGTCAAGTTGTTGGGTCGTTTTCCTCGGTGTGAGAATCGACTGCCTCTCTTCGGTTTTCGCCAATGGCGGACATTGAAACGAAACAAACAAACAGATTAGGAGCCATCAGATGGCGTGGACGTTTCCACTGTGGCAATGGCCGGTTGGGTCGAGTTGATGGGGGTGTTTTTGCCCAATCCTCAGGCCGAGCGAACGGAATATCAATGGTACAGAAACCTGTTTCAGTGGCCCGGAGAACACTGTGGCCGAAGGGCATCGCTATGTGTTGTGTTCTGATTGACCGTTGCAGGCGGCTGTGAGATGTAATTGGCAGCACAGATGCATCATATGGCGGTCAGAATTAGGGCTTGGGCATTACGGGGCTTATTTGCTATTGAGACATGGTTTTCAACCCAAAACCCGGGAGGAATTGTGTTCTGGATAGACATTTTGTGAAATAATCATGTACGTGTTGGGTTTTTTTCGTTTCTTTTACACTCCATGTAATAGACAAGCAAGGACTGGAGCAATTGGCAATAGCATTACACGCATATCTGATCTATTAGTATTTTGTGCTCCATTATTCTTTCGTATATGTTTGGTTGGTCCCAAAGAGAATAAGTGGTAAAATGAAAGGCTTTCATTCTGACAGTCCGTCTACAAAACATCTGGCTAGACGGTTCTGAATCTGGACTCCTGCTCACACATCTGCAGGCTCCCCGTTGTATTTGACCCAGGATTGTGTCGCGAGCGGTTATCACGTGCATCTGAGGAGGAGGTGGCTACGTTTGTATAAAGAACATGCCAAAGTATCGCAAGCACACCGACAAGTTCGTCCGCCTACTGCGAGCAGAAGCCGCCGTCGACGACCATAGAGGCGCCCTGCATGAAGCTGCTCATGGGCGAGGCCAAGAAGGTGATGGCGTCGGCGATCTCCTCCGGCTGGCCTAGGCGCCTCAGGCCCGACCGCTCGACGTCCTGGAGGATGGGCGAATCGCGCGGGAGACCGTTTCCGGCCAGCTGCAGCATCGGAGTGGAAATGTATCTGCCGAGTGGGCATGAACACGGTAATAAGAACACACACAGAGGGTACAAGCACACACACGCAAGACCTACCCGGGACAGATGCAGTTCACGCGGATGCCCATGGGGCCGTAGGCGTTGGCGTCGGAGCGGGTGAGGCCGACGATGCCGTGCTTGGCCGTGGAGTAGGCCGTCTGGGCCAGGGAAAACGAGCCGACGAGGCCGTACATGGATGCCGTGTTGATGATGCGGCCGCGGCCGAGGCGCAGGCCCTGATCTCTGTGGCGAGGCGTTGTTTTTGTCAGCCAGTGCTTTCTGCCCGTCTGTCGGCTTGGGCTTCGCTCTTCTCACTCCTGCTTCAGCATCACAATCAGCTCTTCCCTCTGGCAGCGCCAGACGCCGTCGAGGTCGACGCCGATCGTGCGGCGCCACTCGGCCTCGTCGATCTCGTGGGTCAGCTTGCCGCAGCCGCCGATGCCGGCATTGTTGACGGCGACGTCGAGACGGCCGAAGCGCGCGACGACGGCGGCGACGGCAGCGCGCACGGCGTCGGGCTGGGTGACGTCCAGCGGCAGCTCGAGCACCTGGACCTGCGGGAACTGCTCGGCCAGGGCCCGGACGGACGCCTGCAGGGCGGCGACGTCGACGTCGGCCACGGCGAGGTTGTCGATGCCGTGGCGGGCAAAGGCGAGCGCCGTGGCCTGGCCGATGCCTGCCAGAGGGAGAGATTAGTCAGAGAGCACGCGAGAGTGGCTTGGGACGAGGGGAGAGGCGTGCCGGATGCGGCGCCCGTGATAAAGGCGGTGCCTTTGAGTAGAGGGGCGGTCATTGTGAGTTGGTGATGGTAAAGATGGTGGGAATCTCGAGAGGAAGAAGGATGTCGGGGACAAACTGCGTCTGCTGGCCTCTCCTCCGTTCACTAGGGGTGGTGTGAGAAGCACGCGCTGCGGGGATAAAGAGATTCCGGGTTCTTGTCAGGTGTTGCTGACGGGCTGACTACGAGGACAGGGCAGATCTCCGACAGATGGCTGTAGCGGGCTAGATTGCCTTTTTGTGTTGCTATCATACTAACACAAGACAGCACTAGAACAGAATGGGCATTTCCCGCTCCAGATACGAGCAATGCTGTCTGCACACCCCTACGTCGACATGCTCGGCGGCAGATCGGCGTCGGCCGTGCCCCAGGCGCTCTCGTCGGGGCCGAGGGTCAGCTCGAGCAGGCCGCCGTCGGCGAAGAAGCTGTGGGCGAGCCAGCTGCGGGTATAGGGCCGGCCGTCGAGGGTGGCGTTCTGGATGTAGATGTTGGCGTAGGCGGCATCAAAGTGGCGGCAGCGCACGGTGGCGGTGCGGCCGGTGAGGCCGCTGGTCACGCTGACCTGGGGGAAAAAGGGCGGCGTGATGAGGTAGACGTCCTGGCCGGCGACGGGCCAGAGGCCGAGCATGGCGAGCGTGGAAAAGGCGCCCATGGCGCCGCTGTCGTCGTTGCCGGGGATGCCGGCCGTGGAGGTGTTGAACTGGGCCGGGATGTAGGCGTGGGCATAGCGGGCCGACAGGGCCGGGCGGCCGGCGTAGTGGAAGAGGAAGACGAGCAGAAAGGCCTGCTCGTCGCCCACGTACAGCAGCCCGGGCGTGTCGTGGGCGTACTGCAGCCGGGCGGCAAAGACGGCCGGCCCGCCGAGCCGGGCGACCAGGGCGGCCATGTCGTGCGGCGCGTAGAAGCTGTACAGCCAGCTGCCGCCCTCGTACGTCTCGTGGCCGCCGGCCGTCAGGTAGCACGACGTGAAGTTGAGCAGCGGCTGGCACAGCGCCGGGTCCTGGAAGCCAAAGCTGCCGTTGAGGAAGCGCGGCTGCAGGAAGCCGGAGAAGCCGCTGTCGGTGGTTTCGGCGTTTTCGGCGTTCTCGGCGTTCTCGGCATCTCCACTCCTACCCAGCGGCAGCGCCGACCGCTGTCCGTCGACAAACAGGTTCGCCCACTGGCCGGCCCGCTGCCGGTACTTGGCCGCGTCGGCCGTCTTGCCCATGGCCGCCGCCATCTGCGCAATGCAAAAGTCGTCATATGCGTACTCGACCGTCCGGCTGATGCTGCGCGAAAACGTGCCCACGCCGGCCGTGTCAAAGTCGTCGGCCGGGATGTAGCCATACTGCCGCCAGCTGTCCAGGCCGCCGCGGCCCTCGACGCTCCAGACGGGCGGCTCGACTGGCGGGGGGGGGGGGTTAGCGTGAGCGTGTGCTCCTTCCTGTCCTCCTCGGCTCTCCCCACTCACCCTCGGCATCCTTCACCACGGCCTCGTAGCCCGTGGCCCAGTCGATGCCCTCGACCAGCCCCTTGACATAGGCGTCGGCCAGAACCACGTCCGCGTTGCTGCCGCCCTGCGTGAAGCCCTTGCACAGGCTCATCCGGCAGTCGGGCAGCCAGCCCTCGTGGCGGTAGATGTCGATCAGGCTGCGCACCATAAGCGTCTGGCTCTGCGGGTCCACCAGCGTCAGCAGCGGGTGGATCGACCGGTACGAGTCCCAGATGCAGTAGAACGAGTCATAGTCTGGAGGTTAGCGTTTCTGAATTCTCTCCTTTCCTTCTTTCCTCTCCTTCTCTCCTTCTCTCCTTCTCTCTCCTCTCTCTCCTCTCTCTCCCCTCCCCCACTCACAAGGCTCGCTGCTCTCCCACAGCGGATTCTCTCCCGTGTAGTCCTGCGGCGAGATCATGGTGCGATACAGCCCGGACCAGAAGACGGTGCTCAGGCTGCTGTCGACGCCGGTGTCGTCGACCTGCACGGCCGCCAGCTTGGTGCGCCAGGCGTCGGCCGCCGCCGCGCGCGTGCCGTCAAAGTCAAAGTCGGCCGCCTCGCTCTCGGCATTGGAGCAGGCCTGGCCCACGCTGACAAACGAGAGCCCGACGCGGACGAGAAGCTGGTCGTCCTGCTCGGGCGCCGCAAACCGCACCCAGGCGCCGGCCGGCACGGCAGGCGAGTCGACGCCGTCGGCCGACGTGCGCAGCGTCCGCGTCGTGTTGCCGGCGCGGTTGTTGGCAAAGACGCCGCTGTCGCGCACGGCCGCGCCGCGGAAGTCGGCGCAAAAGTGCAGATCGTAGCTGCCGACGCCAAACGACGGGCTAAAGGTGCCGTTGCCGGCGATGCGGCCCGTCTGCGCGTCCACGGCGACGCTGCCGTTGCTGCGCGAGTCGGCCAGGTCCTTGAGGTCGACCAGCACCAGCGGGCTGTACGGCACGGATGCGTCGTCGGCAAAGCCGAAGCGGTACAGTGTCGTGTGCTTAGTCACCGTCATCTCTGCCCGCACCGACGTGTTGAGCGTCAGCGCAAAGTAGCCCGGCTCGGCCACCACGCTGCCCTGCACCCGCTTCGCGGCCCGGTCGGCCGACGTAAAGGCACAGCCGTCCACGGCGTCTCCGGCACAGCCCGGGTGCGCAAAGATGGGAAAGTTGCCGAGGCTGGCGCTCTGTGTGGGTTAGCAGCGGAAGACGTCGCCCAACTGCAGACGGCTCCATCTGACGTACACCTCCCGTCCCCGAGTCGTGCATGTGGCTGAAGCCCGTAATATAGCCATCTTCGGAAGCGAAGCCGCCCTGCAGCTCCGTGTTCACGTCGGCCACGGCCTTGGCCATGCCGAACGGAAGGGTGGCGCCGGGGAACACATGGCCTAGGACGGACGACCGTTGCCTGTCAGCCGGCAGAGTTCTTCGCTATGGGGATCGCACGCTCTCACCTCCGTTCAACGTCCCGATCAGCGGATCAACGTAATCAAACACGTCAAACTCGGCGACAACGCCGCGGACCACGGCCGCTGCCAAGGCTGCTGCCAAAGCTGCTGAATGCACTCGCATGGTGGGAGAGGGGCAGGCAAAAGGCGTTCGGAGAGTAGAGGATATCAAACAAATGCATGCTGCACTCGCTCGACCATGTCTCTTATCCTATACCTGCAGAGGTGCTCGTTCATCCAGCCGTGATTGAACGCTTGGGGCTTACTGGGTGCGATTTTCCTTGACAGCCACATGATTGCTGCCTTACTGTACATCAGCTTGCATCTGGCTGTACTGTCCAGGACATTTGCCACAGAGCGAATTCTTCTACAATTCGTGCACGCATCCAGCCGCCTTGGAGATGGAGATCTCTGCGGCCACAGCCGACCTTGGTTGAGGCGGGACGGACGTCAAAGTAGAGTAGTGGAGCCTGGTGACGATCCTGGAGAAGATCGGGTGTAGGTGCGACGTCACGTGTCTTGGCACATGCCTCGTCTGTCCAGGCGTGACGATCCTCTGAAGCGAAACTGACGCAGCCGGGACTTTTGACGGCTTGGGACTGGTCAGACACACAACCGAGCGAATGGCGATCCTGCTTCCCCCTCGAGCACCACATCTGACCACGCTTCGCTGGATGCCAAGCTCCGGAATAGGGCCGGTCATTCTTGGGGGTTGTGTTGCAGCTATCCGAAAGAAGAAGCTCGGCCGGCAAGGAGGCATCGCACAGCTCGTGTCCTGGTCACTGGGCGCCTTTGGGGGTGCGGAGCAGCCTGTTACCCCAGATTACCTTGTCCGTTTAGCCCTAGCAGGCGTCGCTTTGGATGCAACATGGGGGAGCATCGTGAGAAAGGTGGCAAAGGGCCACGCTGAGAAAGAAGAGTAAGCGCTGACAGCGCACCAATGAAATGGCCGAGAGCCTTCTGTTGGACTGACTGCCCGGCGCTTCTTCGCTCTGCTGGTCCCGTCTTGGCAGGCGCTCCTCGTATACCGGGAAGGCGCCATCCAGCCACTCCTGCGGGGTCTTACATCCATGCGGTGCGTTGTCGTACACTGATCTTTTTCTCACCTGGGCAATTTACCCGTGGCAAAAAGAGCACAAGAAAATAACACAGATTGGTGAAAAAGGGAAAATCCATTGTGCCACATGATCGCCGGTCACCGCGACGATGCTGCTTTGTTTTCCTCCTGCTGCCCCTGCATTATAAATATCTGCCCTCTCCTCTTCATGCCGCCTCCCCCCTACTTCCACATCACCCTTGTTTCTTTCTGATCCCCCCTTTTCTCATTCCCAACATCACAGCCCCTCGCTTCTGGTTGACATCATGTTCACCTTTGGCTTGAAGCCCGACACGGAGGCCGGCAAGTCCTGGCCGGCCATTGTCATCGGCATGTTTGTTGCCTTTGGCGGTGTGCTCTTTGGGTGAGAATCCGCATCTCGTCCTGGTCTCCAGTCTTCCGTTGCTAACATCCCCTCGCCTTTAGCTACGACACCGGCACCATCAGCGGCATCCTGGCCATGCGGTACTGGATGAGCCTCTTCTCTACCGGCCACATCAACAGCAAGGGCGAGCTCGACGTCACCACGTCCCAGTCGTCGGCCGTCGTCTCCATCCTCTCGGCCGGCACCTTCTTTGGCGCCCTCGGAACCCCTTTCATCGCCGACTTCATCGGTCGCCGCTGGTCCCTGGTCGTCTCCAGCTGCGTCTTCATCCTAGGCGTCATCTTCCAGACTGCCGCCACCGCCCTGCCTCTGTTCATTGCCGGCCGCTTCTTTGCCGGCTTCGGCGTCGGCCTCGTGTCTGCTCTCAGTAAGAATCCTCTTTGCCACGGCAAAACCTCATCCCGTCGCCACCTCTCGGCTAACCCGCCACAGTCCCCCTCTACCAGGCCGAGACTGCCCCCAAGTGGATCCGCGGCATCATCATCGGCGCCTACCAGTTCGCCATCACCATCGGCCTGCTGCTGGCTGCCATCCTCGACAATGCCACCCACAACCGCAACGACACCGGCTCCTACCGCATCCCCGTTGCCGTCCAGTTCGCCTGGGCCCTCGTCCTCATCGTCGGCATGCTCTTCCTGCCCGAAACCCCCCGCTATCTCATCCGCCGCGACAACGCCGACGGCGCCGCCCGCTCGCTCTCCCGCCTGCGCCGTCTGCCCCCCGACCACCCGGCCATCGCCGCCGAGCTGGCCGAGATCCAGGCCAACCACAAGTACGAGCTGGAGCTCGGCTCTTCCAGCTACGTCGACTGCTTCCGCGGCGACATGCTCAAGCGCCAGCTGACCGGCATGGGCCTGCAGGCCCTGCAGCAGCTGACCGGCATCAACTTCATCTTCTACTACGGCACCCAGTACTTTAAGAACTCCGGCCTCGACAACTCCTTTGTCATCTCCATGATCACCTCCACCGTCAACGTCGTCTCCACCCTCCCCGGCCTCTGGGCCATCGACAAGTGGGGCCGCCGCCCGCTGCTGTTCTGGGGCGCCATCGGCATGGCCATCTCCCAGTTCCTCGTCGCCATGCTGGGCACCTTGACCACCAGCCAGGACAGCCAGGGCAACATTATCGTTCA
The DNA here is from genome assembly GCA_029299595.1 of Grosmannia serpens. Classification (NCBI taxonomy): domain Eukaryota; kingdom Fungi; phylum Ascomycota; class Sordariomycetes; order Ophiostomatales; family Ophiostomataceae; genus Grosmannia; species Grosmannia serpens. Next base: position 83,592 of record JANSMH010000022.1, read on the forward strand.
CAACGTCGCCGCCCAGAAGGCAGGCATCGCCTTTGTCTGTCTCTTCATCTTCTTCTTTGCTTCCACCTGGGGCCCACTCGGCTGGGTCGTCACGGGCGAGCTCTTCCCGCTCAAGCATCGCGCCCGCGCTCTGTCCATCACTACCGCCACCAACGTAAGCACGCCTGCCCACCCCCATCCCCGCTGGCACTACTCCGTACTCACTTGTACTCACTTGCTGACTCTGCCAGTGGCTCCTCAACTGGGTCATTGCCTATTCGACCCCCTACCTGGTCGACTACGGCTCCGGCTATGCCAACCTGCAGTCCAAGATCTTCTTCATCTGGTTCGCCTGCTGCTTCCTCTGCATCTCCTTTGTCTACTTTTTCATCTACGAGACCAAGGGCCTCAGTCTGGAGCAGATCGACCAGCTGTACGGCGAAGTCAAGGTTGCCCGGAAGTCCACCTCGTGGAAGCCGTCTGCCACGTTCATCGAGCAGGCTCTCGCCAAGGAAGAGCAGGTCCTCGTATCAAAGGAGAAGGCCGGGCCGTCCACTGCCTAAGAGCCCAGGTCACCTCTGATGTAAAACCAGCAATTTTGTGCTCGCTCCACTTCTTGTTCTACTTTGTTTGAAAATGGAGGAAACTCGGAGCTATGTCCCCGATGATATACAGTGGAAATCAGCTTGATCTTATTAGATACCCACAATTTGAAGAGTACGAGTAAACTATTGGCAGTTTTGATAAGAAAATGGGGGAAATAAAAGAGTGCACCAGCCTACAATGTGACCAGCTCATCAACCACGAAATTGCCCCCACGACGAAGAATCAATTTCAGAACTTTACAATGGCCATTCAAGAAAGCAATAACCGGATGGGGATTAGGGTTGCAGAAATGTAACCATATTCTGTCCTGCGGGAACAGCGACCAATAAGCTGAAAGCCTGGCAGTGGGGCAAAACATTCTATCTTTACGCACTCCAGCAATATTGGAGGGATCCGTCACTGAGGGGCATTGCGCACAAAAGACGAGTCCAATCATTCTCTCTGTACCAATATATTGTCTCTTTTGGTTATTGGCACGCTTTGACAGATAATGTCCTCTGCGGGAAAACAAAATTGAAACTAAAAAAATACAAGGAGAGTGTGGTACTCGAAACCACGACCTAGAGATCTGCAATCTCTCGCTCTACCACTGAGCTAACCCTCCGTGTGGGTTGGACAGGTTGGGTTGCTCTGCGCACTCTTCGTCCCTCGTCTCACGTGTGTCCGGAAAAGCAAGACGGGTCGGCGACGAGAATAGCAGCATTCACAAGGAAGCGTCTAGGGCCAACTGGTGCCGAGACTATATCGGATTCTTTCAACGAAACGGTACTTGTCATATTGTGTTGCTCCACTTTTTTAGCAACGCCTACCGTCGTTTGGAACGATGTACGAGTAATACAGAGTATAATACAGAGCTACATGCTGAAGGAAGATGCTTGCTATCAATGTACTGTTTTTTCTCACTCACAGCAGCACCCAAATTGACATCCTCAACCACTTCAAACACGCTCAAGATATCCGCAATATAAGTGTGTCGTCACGTGACGTGGAAGCTCTTGGTATCCAGAGGGAGTATAGTAATGAGTAGTGTCCGGAGCCGATGCTAATGGATAGGTTTATCACAAAACGTAGAGCTCATCGAACCGAAATGTAACGAGATGCCCAAAATCTGTGCGCCGTGGCTGGGGCCACAACGACCATTTCTCACATTGGCCTGAGGAAAGTCTGTGCTAAGCCCTAAAAAGTACAAAGCAAGGAACGTGCATCTTCAAGCCTGTCCTTTGATTCAACCGTATCTACAAGCCTTGTTCACAAGATAGGCATTCTCGGGTGCCGTCCAGTACGTATTTAAATAACGAGGTCCGGAGTCCCACATCGCAGTCGATACCACTGGCAATTGCGCTCTCGCATGGAGAGATACCGTCAAAAATGATCGTAGCGTGCAAGCACAAAAATTTCTTGAAAGTCCATAGTTCATTACACATGGTGACGCGATGGGTGCGCTGTAGCGATGCTGAGATAAAGCTGTTGTAGGTGGCTCAAGGAGGATCGTAGCTAGGGGTTGCAATGGATTAGAGTTCCTCTCACAAATTTGTGGTAACAGTTTCTACTCTTATAGTCGCTTGTGAAAGATGTTACGCAGCTGTTATTGTACGGCCATAACACAACAAATTGTTGAGGGGGAGGCTGGTGATCAGGCTCTCTACGTAGTCATAAACCTCCGCCTGGTATAGATGCCTGCTTTATAACTTATTTCACCTAATATACACAGAGTGGAAGGACTGGGAAGTATCCCACTCATGTGCTGGTACTGCAGAGAGTGGTGCCCATGGTTATCATCACAAGATTACCAAGAATGCACAATTCTATGAGAAGGGTCTTTCATGGCTTGTAGTTAATGGGACTAGTAATTTGACTCGGTGGGATTACAAGCAAATATATAACGATTTCTTTTTGAAGCTTGTTGCACATATAGTCGTTGTGCGTTTTCTAAATATTACTGGAATTTCTCTCCCTTTATTATACTTTATAGTAGGATAACTGCCAAATTATGGCAGTCCAATCTATTCGACCCCGGCTTTTAAAGAATATAGTAATGGTACAGCTATATGACCTAATTTAGTGATTAATCAAATATACAAAAGTAACTTAACCTATAAACAGTTTCGATTACTCATGAGTTATAAATGTAGCTTATTTTGTTTGCGTGAAAAGGAGAGCTCGAACTGACTAAAGGACTGTATGCCAACATACGAAACTAGTTCGACCTAGTTTAGACGAGAGCGGAGTTATCCTACTTGCCTCTGATTACATGGTCGAGATGTACATCAGAATAGGAGCCGAAAGTATTTTCCAGAACAACAGGCCTACACACCGCTAGTTCTTTACATAGCGGGCAACCACCACATAAAGTAGACAACTAACGGCGATGAAGATACACTAATTGCAAGCGAAAAAAGTCACAGGCTCAACGAGAAATAGAAAAGTATTAGGATTTTCACCGACAGGGCCAACTAGCCATGTCCCCACTGAAATGCTTGAATTAAACAGTCCCTTACTCCTAGAAAAAGGGACCACCCGGTCCTGGTGTACCCGTCATGGCGAATATCGAAAACAGTTCTGCCACCTATAACCAGAAAATACCGACCGCAAAGAACACCACACTAAAGCCAAGGGATGCAGCCGTCTTCATGCCAGAGCTGGCAACAACGGTTGTGGGGGAGGCAGAGGCGGTAGCCGACACAGAGGTAAAGGTAGTCTTGGCCGTGTAGTTACCCGAAGAGCCGTTGCCTGCAGCTGCAGACGCGACAGCGGTAGCGCCGGCTGCAGCACCTGCACTGACCTCAGCAGCAGCGCCGGCACCAGCGGCAGCGCCGGCAGTGGATCCAGACTCGGCACCTGCGGCAGCAGCAGCCCCGGCAGTGGTAGCAGCAGCGGCACCAGCAGCAGCCGTCCCAGCAGCAGCAGCAACGGCAGAACCAGCTTCAGCGGCAGCGCCGGCAGTAGTGCCGGCAGCAGCACCAGCCGTGGCTCCAGCGGCAGCACCAGCTTCAGCAGCCGCACCAGCCTCGGCAGAAGCTCCCGCAGCCGCACCAGCCTCGGCGGCCGCTCCTGCAGCAGCGCCGGCTGTGGCTCCTGCAGCATCAGCAGCCTCAACGGTAGCACCAGCGGCAGCGACAGCTTCAGCGGCAGCCCCAGCAGTAGCCCCAGCGGCAGCCCCCGCAGCTGCGCCAGCGGTAGCGGCGGCAGCTGCACCTGCACCTGCTTCGGCAGCAGCCGCGGCACCAGCTGTAGCACCGGCAGCAGCACCGGCAGCGGCAGCGGCAGTGGCACCGGCACCGGCACCAGCCTCAGCGGCAGCACCGGCTGTAGCCCCTACAGCAGCAGCAGCAGCAGCCGTAGCGGCAGCAGCTGCACCCGCTGTGGCAGCAGCTTCGGCTTCAGCTCCAGCAGCAGCGACAGCGCCGGCAGTAGCACCAGCCGTAGCACCAGCCGTAGCACCAGCGGCCGCACCTGCAGCGGCAGTAGCGCCGGCAGCAGCCCCGGCTTCAGCGGCAGCACCTGCAGCTGCACCAGCGGTGGCATAAGCACCGGCGGTGGCGTAGGCAGTGGCATAGGCCGTGGCATAGGCGGTGGCATAGGCCTCCTGGGGACAGGTGACGGTGGCCGTGACCGGCTCAACACCACAGGTTGTGCAGGTGGTGACGGTGACGGTGAAGTCGGTTGGGACCTCGCCCGCGGTGCAGGTGCAGGGCGAGGCGTCACAGGTCTTGGTGATGGTGTATGTCTTGGTCTCAATGCCGGTGGTGCACAGACCCTCGTACTCTGTGGTGTAGATGTACGTTGTCGGCTGCGGACACTCTGTCAGCACCGACGTGGTCTCCTCGCAGCGGGTGATGGTGATGGCCGGAAGAGTGCTGGTCAGCACGCAGCTGGCATCCTCGCGGGGGAGGTTCCGGGCCGAAGCCACGCCCACGAGGGAGAGAATGGCGATCTGGGACGTCTTCATGTTGAGGGGATGAGAGGGAGAGCGGGGGTTATTAAACGAATGTAAAAAGGGCCGTTCAGCTTGCGAAATGAGTGTGGGGACACGAGAGATGTCTTTGGAGTGTCAGGCAGAACAAAGCAAAGGAGAAATATGATAAGGAAAAGAGTGATGAACGAGGGCTGCTCTCACTGGAGATGCTGTCGGCTGGGCGAAGTCGTTGTCGATGCTGACGAGGATAAGGGCCAGGAAACGAAAAGGGAAAACCTATATATACAGAGGGGGTCCAGGGCGCTCGCGTCTAGAGTCCAGGTGTCCGATCAGCAAAGGCTAGGGACTGCTTGGGGAAGGCGAGAAGGTCCATTCCCGCTCCACTGTTTTGAAAACAAACAACAAAAGAGAGGTAGACGGAGGAATGGTCCTGGACGTATACGAGTGCAGAGAGGGGGGGGGAGACGAGGAGAGGGGAGGAGGGGGCGAGAATACGACTAACCGATGCGGGCTTCGGTGTGTGCACAAAGAGACTATACGTCTTTGTGAAGCTGGAGGAGGGCGAGAGAGACGTCTGCGTCTGGAATGCAGAGAAGCTGAGACTACACGCCTACACGCGGAACATTAACATGCCGAAGAGCACTGGCAGCCGAGAGAATCAGAGACAGACAGATGCTGCACGCGTATGTAAAGAAACAGCCACGATCAATACGACGGACTGGAACCGCATGAAACGGGACAGGAATGAGGTTGAGCTTATACTGCTGTTGGCCGTCTGCAGCCAGGGGCAGGTCTATACGGCTCTCTTTCTTTTCTTTTCTGCGCTCTCCTTCATCAGACAGCAGGCCTGTCTGGGGGGCGTAGAATGCGGGAGGAGGCCAAGAATGGATAACAATCAAATGACGGGATGCCAAGAGCGTGGCATCGTGAGGGATATTCATGCATGAAGACAACTAGGGCGAAGCCATAGGCCATCTGGAGCTCCGGCTCCGGAAGTGAAGCATCCGCAACTGCCGAATACTGGCTGGTCAAGCCGTGGAAGGAATTCAATACTCGGATACGAGCACTATCGTGCGAGCTAACTGGCCGAGCGAACTTCGTCAGCACCCTTGGCAGAAGAAGCAAGCAGAGGAGAGCAGACAGGCGGCAGGAATAAGCGGACGAGGACTAGGCATGGATGGACAGGCATCCGCCACGCCTCTTCCCTTTGTTTCTGTTCTCCCTCTGGCTCTGCTTACTTTTTTCTCTCGTTCTTATTTTCCTTTTTCGTTTTCCTCCGTTTTCCTTCTGTTTTCCTTCTCTGCATCTATTCCTAGAGCATGACGACAATGCCTTGTCTTAGACCCCACACTGCACCACGTCCAAATACGCCACGACCGCATTGGACTGTCTCAGATGACGGACTGGCTGCTGCATCGTGCGGCGACGGGTCCGGCGAAAGCTGCTAGCACCATAGATGCGAATAAACCACGCAAGGAGGCCTGGTCTCGACGTTTCCTTTCTATTTCCCTTCCTTTCCGGTAGTACTTTCAGATTGCTGACGAAGGAAGTCGCGCCGGGTCGAGCTCCTAATAGCTCCTTCCTAGCCATGGGGAAGGTGGGCCTCTGGGAGCTGCTGATTGGCCAGCAGCAGATATGGCAGGGGGTACCTTCCGAGACAGATTCGCGCTAAGAGCAATATGGCCGCCAATTTTGCTGTTCGCGAAAAGCAGCGAAAAAGAAAGCAGCCACCAAACAAGAGACACGAAGACGCCAGGACGGACGCAGGGGAGAGACGATGGACGAAAGGAAGAGCCAGAGCCAGCGCGCAGCGACACGACAGAGATGCCGTCCCGGCCGGTCTCGCGCAAGGAAGCACCGTCGACAGGCCGCCAGGACCGGCAGCCAGCCGTCGCCGGACCAGCGACATGTCAGAGCTGCAGCTTGCAGCATCGTCTTCGCTAGAGCCAACAGCCAGTGCCAGACAAAGGGGGCGCCATGTGTCTCATTTTTTGACGGCCAGAACTTCTGGCGTCTGTCAGCGCGCAATCTGCCCGCCTGGCAGGAGGGACAGGAAACGAGCGGCGCCGTTGTGGACCGAGTCAAGCGCGAGGCAATAATTCAGAGACAGATTCCAGCCCGGCCATGATGCCATTGATGCCATGACGCATGACGCATGACGCATGCCGCTCTGCCGCCCTTTCTTTGTCTGCGGCCGCGCCTGGGGACGACCAACAGCCGCAAGCAGCACGGCCGCTCCTCCCTGCCCCTTCCAGATGGCGCGTGGAATTCGCGGCGAGACCTCGTCTCGGCTGTCACCACGGAACGAGGAGAGCGCCAGGAAGGGTGAATACGGGCGGGGTGGAGCCACGCAGACACGCAGACACGCAGACACGCAGAGGGCAGGACCACCAAGGGACCAGGAGACCCAAGGAGGTATGCAGGGCGGAAATTGGGGGGGGGGGGGGGGGGGGGGGGGGTGTCGGCGTGCATGCCTCCTGTGTTGACGACGAGCTCCAGGCGGTGACATCCAGACGACCACTGCTCGGAGGCGGCCGCAAGCATGACCGCCCAGGTATATATTCGTCCTCACTGGTCGCAAGAGGAGTCCCACGTCACCCACCGCCCAACGCACTCTGCTCACCGACCCGGAGAGCAGCAAGCATTCACTTGACCTTTTTGTCTGTTTTTTCTTTTCTTTCATCCATTCGTTTGGTGGCCGCCACCTCTCGCTCTCTGCACTCTGTCTTTTCTGCTCGCCCACGATGCGTGTCGGTGGCATCCTTCCGCGGGCCGTCGCCATCGGCGGCCTGCTGATGCGCGATGCCGTCGCCTCGCCCCAGCCCCAGCTGATGGACGACGGCTGCCCCATCCCCGTCTTCGTGCAGCCCATCGAGGTCGTCGGCCAGTCGCCCTACCTCATCGACGTCTACCTGCCGCTCAACACCACCGTCGTCCTCGGCCAGGGCACCACCGTGACCGTCACCGACGCCCCGACCCAGCTGTCGACCACCTTTACCAAGACGGTCACCTCGACGTCTACCGTCACCACGTGAGCCCCCCCCCCAGCCTCTCCTCGTGCCCGTCTCTCTGCTGACCCTCTCGCCCAGCGGTGCGACTACCTTCACCGGTCCCTTCACCACCCAGACTGGCTACTTTAGCGACACGGCTGGCTCTGGCCCGCGCACCGTCACGCTGCCGCCGTCGGATGGCAGCGGCACCGGCACTGTCATCGTCGAGCTTCCCAGCACCACCTTCACCGGGCCGTACACAACCCTGACGGGCGGCTATGGCGGATCGGTGGCGACGACCTTGACGCTGGCGCCCACGGGTACTGACACTGTGGGCACCGTCATCGTGGAGACGCCGACCAGCAGCAGCAGCAGCAGCAGCAGCAGCAGCAGCTTTACGGGCCCATACACCACTTTGACCGGTGGATACAGCGGTTCCGTACTCACAACCGTTACTCTCGCGCCTACCGGCACCGACACAGTCGGCACAGTTATTGTAGAGACGCCCATCAGCAGCACATTCACCGGGCCGTACACCACTCTCACTGGTGAAGCTAGCGGATCAGTTGGAACCACGTTTACGCTTGCGCCTAGTGGAACCGATACAGTCGGCACAGTTGTTGTGGAGACGCCCGGAAGCACCACGTTCACCGGCCCGTTCACCAGCATTACCGGCAGTTGGACTGGATCGAGCACGATCACGGTGACGATCCCTCCCACGGGCTCTGGCACCGTCGGCACCGTTCTCGTTGAGACGCCTGCCAGCAGCAGCAGCAGCAGCAGCGGAAGCAGCAGCAGCTCCAGCTCTGGCACATCCTTTACTGGGCCATACACGACGCTGACCGGTGAAGCCAGCGGATCGGTGGCAACCACTGTAACGCTGGCGCCATCTGGCACCGACACGATCGGCACAGTCATCGTCGAGACGCCTGTTAGTTCCACATTCACTGGGCCGTTTACCAGCACCACTGGCGCCTGGACGGGTTCCAGCACGATCACCGTGACCATTCCCCCTACTGGTTCCGGCACTGTCGGCACGATTATTGTAGAGACGCCCGCCAGTGCAAGCAGCAGTGCAAGCAGTGGAAGCAGCACTGCCAGCAGCACTGCAAGCAGCACTATCAGCAGCAGCAGCACCACATTTACCGGCCCGTACACAACCCTGACGAGCGAGGCCAGCGGGACGGTGGCAACAACGATCACCCTGGCGCCGTCTGGCACCGACACCATCGGCACGGTCATTGTGGAAACACCCGGCAGCACCACCTTTACTGGCCCGTTTACCAGCACCACTGGCGCCTGGACGGGCTCTAGCACGATTACCGTCACCATCCCGCCCACCGGGTCTGGCACCATAGGCACCATCATCGTCGAGACCCCGTCCACCAGCAGCAGTGGAAGCAGCAGCAGTGCCAGCAGCAGTGCCAGCAGCAGTGCCAGCAGCAGTGCTAGCAGCAGCACCACTTTCACTGGTCCGTTCACCACGATAACTGGCGAGGCCAGCGGGACGGTGGCGACGACCATTACGCTGGACCCCTCTGGCACAGACACCGTTGGCACCGTCATCGTCGAGACGCCTGTCAGCACCACCTTTACCGGCCCGTACACGAGCATCACCGGCGGCTGGACCGGCTCCAGCACCATCACGGTCACCATTCCCCCGACTGGATCTGGCACCATCGGGACCATCATTGTCGAGACGCCCGTCTCTGGTTCTTCGGGTACGTCGTCATCTTCTGGAAGCCCCACAAGCAGTTCGTCCGGTTCGTCTACGCCCTCTTCTGGCTCCACATCTTCTGGCTCCACGTCCTCTGGCAGTACTTCTGGTTCCAGCTCTGCCAGCTCTACCAGCTCTGGTGGCACATCGAGCACCGGCTCCAGCAGCGGGTCTGCTACTAGTGCCTCTAGCAGTGGCTCGACTGGTACTAGCTCGGCTTCTTCGAGCACGAGCTCTGGGTCCAGCACTGGTACTAGTTCTAGCTCCAGTGTTGGTTCTTCCAGCAGCGGAACCAGCACAGGTACAGGATCCACGAGCTCTGGATCCAGCTACGTTGCTTCCAGCAGTGAATCGTCTAGCACCGGAACGAGCTCTGGTTCCTCCAGCACTGGCACTAGCACTGGAGTTTCGAGCACCGGATCATCCAGCTCTAGCAGCGGCTCTAGCACCGGATCATCCAGCTCTAGCAGCGGCTCTAGCACTGGATCCAGCACTGGATCAAGCACTGGATCAAGCTCTGCTTCCAGCACTGGTTCCAGCACTGGTTCCAGCACTGGATCAAGCACTGGATCAAGCACTGGATCAAGCTCTGCTTCCAGCACTGGCTCCAGCACTGCTTCTTCCAGCACCGGTTCTAGCTCTGCTTCGAGCACTGCTTCAATCTCTGCTTCGAGTACCGCTTCAAGCGTCACTTCAAGCACTGTTTCATCCAGCAGTTCCTCTAGCAGCAGCGCCGGTGCCGCAAGCACCACTGCTACCAGCTCAAGAAGCAGCTATGCCACGCTACCCTTTTACACAAACAGCACTACAAGTCTTGCCTCTAGTACCAGCTCGGATTCTGGAAGTAGCTCAAGCTCACCAACAACTACAGAAACGTCGTCGACGACCGGATCTACGAGCACCGGATCGAGCAGCTCTACTATTTCTAGCACAGGTTCGTCAAGCTCTGGATCGTCTAGCACAGGATCGTCTACCTCTGCCTCTAGCACAGCTTCCTCAAGCACTGGCTCTTCAAGCACCGGATCGTCTTCTAGTACTGGTTCGAATACTGCTTCCTCTGCCTCATCTAGCTCTGGATCCTCAAGCAGTTCAAGTGCTGCATCTACTTCTAGCACGGCGTCTTCAAGCACTGGATCTTCAAGCACTGTCTCTTCAAGCTCCTCTTCAAGTACTGGCTCTAGCGTTGGTTCGAGCACTGCATCAAGCTCTGCCTCTTCCAGCACTGGCACTTCGAGCACTGCATCTAGCAGCAGCTCTCTCTCTAGCACTGGCTCCTCTTCAAGCACAGGTGTGTCTTCCAGTGGCACCTCCAGCGTGATCTCCAGCTCTGGTTCATCCACGTCTTCTGCATCATCCACCGTTTCGTCCTCTGGTAGCTCTGCGTCGTCGAGCACGGCTTCCAGCTCTGCTTCTTCCAGCACAGTTTCGAGCACTGCTTCCAGCACCGCTTCCTCTAGCACTGTCTCTTCTACCTCTGCTTCTTCCAGCTCTGCTTCCTCTAGCACTGCATCTAGCACTGTTTCTAGCACTGTTTCTAGCACTGTTTCTAGCATTGCTTCCTCCAGCACTGTCTCCCCAACCTCTGCTTCTTCCAGCAGTGCTTCCAGCAGTGCTTCTACAAGCATTGCTTCTTCCAGCACTGCTACGTCGAGCACTGGATCCAGCTCTGCTTCCTCCAGCTCTGCTTCCTCCAGCTCTGCTTCCTCCAGCTCTGCTTCCTCCAGTTCTGCTTCTTCCAGCCCTGCTTCGAGCTCTGCTTCGAGCTCTGCTTCCAGCCCTGCTTCCAGCTCTGCTTCGAGCTCTGCTTCCAGTTCTGCTTCTAGCACCTCTTCTTCTAGCACCGTCTCCAGTACGTCATCTTCCACCTCCAGCTCAGACAGTACGTCGGGCAGTTCTTCAAGCACTTCGTCCCAGTCTACATCTTCCACTTCGAGCTCCTCAGTCTCCCAAATAAGTGCATCGTCTTCTAGTTCTGTTTCTAACTCTGCTTCAGCGACTTCTTCGGCGTCAACGTCAGCTTCGTCGTCTAGCGTGTCGTCCTCTGCATCGACATCGTCATCGACCGTGTCATCGTCTTCTGCCACGTCTTCGTCGGCGTCGTCGTCGTTAGCTTCGTCTTCAACTTCGTCGTTAGCTTCGTCAGCCTCGTCGTCGGCTTCGTCGTCGGCTTCGTCGTCGTCTGCTTCCTCGACTGCTTCGTCTACTTCGTCCTCCCTGACGTCGTCATCGACGGCATCGTCTTCGTCTACTTCGTCGGCCTCGTCTACGTCGTCTGCTTCCTCGTCGTCGGCCTCGTCACCATCTGCATCGTCTTTAACTGCGTCGTCCACCTCGTCCGCATCGTCTTCGGCGTCGTCTTCGTCTGCATCGTCTTCGTCTGCATCGTCTTCATCTGCATCGTCGTCGTCAGCTTCCTCGTCGTCGGCGTCGTCTTCGTCGGCTTCCTCGTCAGCATCGTCCACGTCATCTGCGTCATCTTCGTCCTCGACCTCGTCAACTGTGTCATCGACTTCGTCTGTGCCATCTACGTCGTCCTCGGCCTCGTCCGCGTCGTCGACATCTGCGTCGTCCTCGTCTGCCTCTTCGTCAGCCTCATCTACCACGTCGGCCCCGACCTCCTCGTCGTCTTCTGCGTCATCGTCTTCGTCGGTGCCGTCCACCTCTGCGCCGACGTCTTCGTCAACAGTATCGTCGTCTGCAAGCGCGACCTCTTCTTCGGCATCTTCGTCAAGCCTGTCTTCGAGCTCCTCGACCAGCAGCTGCTACACAACAGTGACCACCACCACGGTCACCACGGCCTCGGCCTCGGTGTGTATTACCGCGCTGCCAACTTCCTGCTCGAAACTTTCCACCGACTCCAATGTCATCTCGCTCGCGGCGGATTTGACGACGTGCACGGCCGCCCTCGGAGTGTACTCGGCTGACACCGCAGCATCATGCCTGGCATCGGGAATCACGACGGTGGCCGACGGCACGACCATCTACGATTGTCTGACGGATACTCTGGTCGGTCAGTGCATCACCGAGCTGCCCTCGGAATGTGATGCCCTCGATGGCGCCACCGTCATCGAGCTGGCAGGGGACATCACCGACTGCACAAGCGCGTTGGGTCCGTTCGCGGTCGGTGACGTGGCAACGTGTCTCGTGACAAGCGGCATCCTGACGTCGACGACGGGCACCACAATCTATAACTGTCTGGAGGATGCGCTGGGTCTTGGCGGCACGACAACGTCAACGGCCACGAGCACATTCACGGCGGCCTGCACGGCTTCTTCGACGTCGTCCTCGTCGACGACCTCGTCCGCGTCGTTGACCTCGGTGTCGGCCTCGGCCACCGCGACGGCCGCTTGCAGCGTGACGCTGCCGACATCCTGCTCGGCGATCACGGATGTTTCGACGCTCACGGAGCTCGTCAGCGACATAAGCGAGTGTTCGAGCGCTCTCGGAGACTATGCGACCACGGACGTCGCCTCGTGTTTGGTGACGACCGGGCTGACGTTGTCGGACGCCTCCACCATCGTCGACTGCGTGACCAGCGCGCTCGAGGAGTCCTGCCTGGCGTCGCTGCCGACTGCCTGCACGGCCCTCGACGGCGTAACAGATACGACGACGCTCACGACGGACATTGCGCTCTGTGCGGCCGCGCTGGGTCCCTACGACTCCGGCGATCTAGCCACGTGTTTGGCCAGCGACGTCACGACGACCACGGGCACGGATATCGTCGACTGTTTGTACTCGGCCATTGGTGTGACTGTGATTACGACCACAAACACGTCGTCTTGAACGATTGGTTTGGTAGAGATGTGAGATTCTGCGGGTGTGGGAAGGGAAAAAGAGAAAGGGGCAATATGGATGGGATCAAGTCAGGCAGGGAGCAGGTCGCTCTTTAATTTTCCTTTGTCTCTTTTTTTAATTTGTCAGGGCAGAGAAAGCCTCGCCATAGCTGTACTGCAACGAGCACGCTGTAAGGGCAGTCCTCTTGTTTTTTAGGAGACAAGTTGGACGTCGAAACAAATTTCATTGCGTGACTAATCTGGAAGGTACAAGTGGCGAACACTGACACAAGCCTCGCTTACTAAGCGAACATGAAACTAACATGAAGAACGTGAGCCAACGAAACGAGACAGACATGGGAACAAACTACAGACGCTGGCCGGGGGCGTGGATGCCGTGGAAGCCAAAGCCGACGGCAAAGCCAACCTCGGCGCGGCCCAGCTCGGTCATGGTGCGCGCGTCGAGACACAGCAGGTAGCTGGTGCCGGCCTGGCCGTCGAGCACGACGGACAAGAGCACGCCGTCGTCCTCGCCGTCGTCGCCGTCGTCGTCGCCGTCGTCGTCGCGGCCTCCACGCAGCTCTCGCGGCCGGGCGACAAAGATGGCCTCGCCGGGCACGTCTCTTGGCGGAGCGGCCCAGAGCAGCGACGAGCGGGTGGCGGTGTCGACCTTGACCAGGCCGTCGGCCAGCGTGGAGAGGCCGCGGGTGCAGATGCTGTAGACGAAGCGATGCGGGCGGGTGGCAAAGACGGGGTTGATGGTGGGCAGCTCGCCGGCGTGTGGACCGGAGATGGACCAGAGCCGGTCGGCCGTGGCTGTGGCGGCAGGGGTGCGGCCGGACGAGCTGGTGCTGCCGCTGCTGCTGCCGCTGCTGCTGCCGCTGCTGCTGCCGCTGCTGTTGCTGCCATTGACGGCCTGCTTGGGAAGCCTCAGACGATAGCGCGACAGCGACGGGATGACGCGTCCGGTCACATCTGGGTCGTCGTACAGCTCTCGGGCAGCGCCGTTTCGGTTCAGCAGGACGTCGTAGTAAAAGGTCCTGACGACGTCGAAGCTGGGATAGTCGACGATGTCGCAGACGAGCGAGACCGCACCGTGCTCGTCTTCCTCGTAGGCATTGACGCTGTGGAAGAAGAAGCGAGCGTCGCTGACAAACTCGGCGACAACACCGCTGTTGCTGCTGCTGCTGCTGCTGCTGCTGCTGCTGCTGCTGCTGCTGTTGCTGGCAGGATGACGCTGGATGACGATCCAGCGGGTCTTGTTGGCCGGGTCAAAGGGCTCGACGGCGTCGGCAATGTTGTGCTCCCAGAGGATCTTGAGGCCGTTGGCGGCAATGTGGCTGCAGGGGACGCACAGCACGACGTGGTTGGCGGTCAGGAAGAGGGAGTGGATGTAGGCGGGACGGGGCCCGACGGCAGCGTTGGGGGCACAGCGGATGGTGGCGAGGATGGCGGTCTTGCCGGTGGCGGCGGAGACGCAAAAGACGCGGTAGGTGGGCGAGGGGCCGAGCTCGAGGTTGAAGTTGAAGAGGTCGCCGGTGAGGGGGTCGCGCTGGGCGTGGGCGGCGGAGAGCGGGCCCCGGAGGTCGGGGTGCAGACACTGCTGGACGGCGAAGCCGATGGGTTCGAGCGTGGCGGGATCGGCCTGCCGCATCATGTTGGCGTCGGTGGTGATCCAGACGTTGGCCGGGAGGCTGCCGCGATGGCCGGACGAGGAGGGGGGGGGGAGCTTGGGAGACGAGGAGCGGGCGGCGAGGCCGGGGACGTTGGTGAGGACGACGACGCCAATGTTGCCCGAGTCGGCCAGGCGCGGGGGACTGCGCCAGACGGCCGCGCGAAAGGCGCTCATGCACTTGCCGAGGAAGCTGACGCAGGGATCGCGGCGCTGGGCGAAGCTGAAGAGGCCGGCGGCGCCCTGGCGCTGGATGCGGCGCGCGACCTCGAGCGACTGGCGGCGCGACGAGTACCAGACGCGGACGCGGACGCGGACGCGGCGGCGGTCGTGCTGTGGTTGCGGCTCGTCGTCGTCGTCGTCGGCCGCAATCTCGAAGCGATGCGAGTGGGCCAGGCCGTCGAACCAGTGGCTGACGTAATGGGTGCCGTTGGGCGTGTCGTCGAGCTTGAGCTGGCCGGGCCCGGTGCGGTAGAGGTTGCCGGCGGCCCAGGCCGGGATGGTGCCGACGACGGGGATCTCGAGGGGGCCGCGCTCCTCGCAGAGGCCGTCAAACTGCACTGGTCAGCTGGGCAGGACACGAGGATGTGGATGCTGCTCGGAAAGACGCACGCCGGCCTCGGTCGGCCAGTCCTCAAAGGCGTGGGACGCCAGGTTGCGCACGGTCTGCTGCCGGTCGGCGGCCTCGTCGTCGACGGTGCGGAGCAGCCGCGGCTGGGGGCTCGGCACGGCCGCCATGGTGATGCAGGCGTAGGAGGACAGGAGAGAGGCCGAAGCTGGAAGCTGAAGAAGCCCGGGAGGTGAGCAGAAAAGACGGCGAGATGGGCAGCGGCGACATGGGCAGGCGCCATTGGCTGCAGGGGGAAGGAGCGGGCCATGGCCATGTCGGGAGGAAGGTGCGGCTGAGTCGCACTTATATAGTAAGTCGTCTTTGTCATGTTGATTCCTCCTCTCCGGCCTGGGCTGAGCGAATGCGAAAGCGAGGGGCGGACACGGAGACAAGAGGGGGCGTTGGCCCGAAGCCGTTTCCTTCGGGCGACTTCGCCTGTCATGACCGCTTTGGGGTTTGTGGCTGCCTTGGCCCCAAATTGGCGGGGTCCACACCCCCTTTGTGCTATTACGTAGAGAGATATGTATTCGTGGTGCAGAGCAGCTGTCAGAGGTGCAAGCCATTGATGTGTGCCTTCCGATTCGTGCCCGCGCTTATGAATACGCCGGAGCTGCCGAGCTGTCCTGGCCGGGGAATATGACGTCCCAGAAGAGGGAGTCTTCGGACATGCCCATGGCCTGGAAGAAGTCGGGGTAGAACATGTCGACTGTTTGTAGGGGCATCATGGTGTCGACCTGTTGCTGTTGCTGTTGCTGCTGCTGCTGCTGGTGTTGTTGTTGTTGTTGTTGGTGGTGGTGTTGTGGTTGTTGTTGTTGCTGCTGCTGCTGCAGCTGCGATGCCTGTTCTTGCGGCAGCTGCTGGTGCGGCATCGGCTGGAGCGGCGGCTGGACGACGACGGGGATGGCAGCGACGGCATCGGTGGCGGCGCCCCAGGTCTGCGCGACGGCCGGCTGGACGTCTGTGGCGACGGCGGGTGCAAAGGCGTTGGTGCCGGCGTTGCCGCCGTGCCTGCCGGCGCCGGCACGGCCGAGCTCGGCGGTCCACTGGTCGCGCAGGGCGGCGACGAGCGAGATGGCGCGCTGGAAGATGTCGCTGCTGTAGTCGGTGGCGGGGGCGGCGGCGGTGGCGGCGTCGGGCGGGCGGGGGGTCTCGCGCAGGCGGGCGATGAAGCCGTCGAGGATGTCGATGACGTTGATGCGGCTGTGGGTGGCGGTGCGGTCCCAGGAGGGGTCGTCGACGAGGGCGAGGCTGTGCAGCAGCATGACGCAGCTGGTAAAGTAGGTGTAGTAGGCAAAGGGCACGACGGGATAGGCGTGGCTGGGGATGCTGAGGAAGTAGACGCAGAAGCCGGTGATGGCCTCGACGCAGCGCTCGAGGTTGGTGGCGTTGGCCACGGCGACGAAGTCGGCGCACTCGACAAAGGTGGCGGCGGTGGGCGGCGGCAGGGCGGCGGGCACGGCGGGCAGCAGCTGCGGCATGGGCGGCGTGACGACACAGGCGGCGAGCAGGGCCTCGACGCAGAGCATGGGGCCACGGACGCCTTCTGGGAAAGGGGGGGGGGGTTAGTTAGCGGGAGGCAGGAGAAAGGCGAGGACAGGGGGAGAGAGGAAGAGAAGCGAGGAGAGACACAGGGAAAAAACCCACCATGGTGGAGAAGGTCGGGAGACAGCGAGGCCTTAATCTCGTCGATCTTGCCGTGCAGCATGCGGGCGACGTAGAGCGGGACGGCCCGGTGGCCAAAGAGACAGCGCAGGCCCGAGGGGGGGGGGTTGGGCACGGAGTAGTTGGGGTCGGCCATCTGCCACTCGCTCTGGTAGATCTGGTCGGCGACGCGCTGGAGGCGGACCTGGACGAGCAGGACCTCGTCGAGGAGGACGTGGTCGGGGGGGGGGGAGGAAGAGGAGGCGGAAGACGCCGCGGCAGCCACGGCGGCACCGAGCACCTGGACGTGTTCCTCCATGCGGGCGGTCCAGCGCATCGGGTCGGTGCGCTTGATGGAGATGGACAGCACGGACGAGAGGACGTAGCAGCCGAGGGCGGCGCGGCGCTCCTCGAGCAGCGGCTGGGGCGGCGGCAGGGCCTCCTCGACGACGACGGCCAGGCTGTCGCGCATGAAGCGGGCCAGCAGCGACTTGCACGAGATGACGGCCTTGTGCAGGCCCATGTCGCCGACGATGGACGCCGCCATCTGCAGCGTCAGCGACAGCGTCGGCCGGTCGCGGCGCGACGAGAAGTGCACCCACGACATGTACGTCAGCATGGCCAGCAGCAGGTCCAGGCTCTTCTCGCAGTCGACCACCGCGCGCTGCGCAAAGAGCGCGCGCAGCCGCGCCGACCGCGCCACCTGCACGCTCCACGGCACGTGACGACACACCACCGCCATGATGGCCAGCCAGAAGAGGGGCCGTGCGCGGCGCAGCTGCGCCGCTGTCGTGTCCGCCGTCACGTGCACAAACGGCAGGTACGGCACCATCTCGCGCCGGAACGTCTGCAGGCACAGCTCGGCCTCGGCCGCCGTCGGCTCCAGCGCCGCCTCCAGCAGCACCGCGCCCGTCTCGGCCTCGGCCGCCGCCCGCGTCGTCGTCAGCGGCATCGCGCTGTGGTTGAAGCTGTCCAGCGGCATCGTCGTCGACGGCGGTGCCGGCGGCACCGACGCCGCCGACGCCACGCCTGTGAGCCCTCCTGCTGCTGCTGCTGCTGCTGCTGCTGCTGCCACCACTTTGGACGGAGCCGACGCCGACGACTCGGGCGTTCCCGGCAGATAGGCCGTCTTGGCCGGCACGGCACTCTGCTCGCGCATGTCCGTCAGACCACCACCACCACCGCCGCCGACGACACCACCTCCACCACCACCACCATCGCTGGCTCCTCGCGGCGTCGACGTGTTGCTGCCGCTGCCGCTGCCGCTGCCGCTGCCGCTTCCGCTGCCGCTGTCGCTCTCGCCCGTCGTCGTCGTCGTCGTCGTCGTCGTCGGCACCCCCGTCATCGCGCTGTTGTGCGCCGTCAGCAGCGACACCAGCCCGTCCAGCTTCTGCTCCAGCTGCGCCGTGCGCGACAGCGTCGTCGCCGCCGTCTTCTTGGGCACCGCCGCCCGTCGTCGCAGCGGCACCGCCGCCTGGCAGTCCTTCTTCAGCCGGTAGCAGCGCTCGCAGCCGCGGCCGTCCGACCGGTAGATGCACCGACACTTGGCCCGCGAACAGTTGCGACACGCCCGCCCGTACGGCGCCGGCGTGCCGCCACCGCCACCGCCACCGCCACCGATGCTGCTGACGTCCACGCTGCCCAAACTGCCGCTGCTGGGCCGTCCCGTCGCGCTGCGCCCGGCCGCGCCGCCCAGCCCGCCCGCCGTGCTGGGCCGCCCCGGCGCCGTCACCGCCGTCTCGCCGTCCATCGTCGGGAGCAGCGGTCGCACCTGTGTCATGGAATCGTCGTGGGGATCGGCCCGCTGCGTCTCGCGCAGTGCGACCGTAATCGTATAGGCACCGTCGTCGTCGGCACTGTTGCCCTGTTGCCACATGCACCCAGCTCTTGGCGCGTCGTGCTGCCGTGCGACAGGAGGCTGAAAGGGCGATAAGGGCTTGCACACCGCCAAGCTTCTCTGCCTGGAGGACGGGTGGTGGACAGGATGAAATTCGGCGTCGCCCCGTCAGACGGTCCATCCGCAAAGGGTGAAAAAAGAAAGTGACGCGAGCGGCATTCGGGCAACCGCGTCCAACCCCGTGTCCGCCCGGCGAAATTGTGCCGACGCCCCACTCTAATCTCCGACAACGCGCCATGGTTGGCTGAGAGACGTCTCAGCTGGGCTTCAGCAATCCGGCTTTTGCACGCGTAGGGCTGTTTGATTTCTAATGCAAATGTCACGTGGTTCTATTGCGCAGAGTCCGCGTCGTACCACTCTATATACATCAAAGGAACTTGCCGATGCTGTGCACGTGGAAGCCCAGACCTCCGGTAGTCGGCATCGACAGCGTTGCGGTTGTCAAACACGAACTGGACGGCACGCGCGGCGGCCCTGCAGTCGACACAGTCCGGCGGACAGTCGGGCTCGGGCAGCAGCCGTAGGAGCGGGTCGGGGCTGGTGTGGTGCAGCTGCTCGAGCCGGCCAATGTCCATCTCGGTCGGCTGCATCAGGTCGGCCACCGCCGTGCCCTCGGCCAAGAACTCGGGGTTGTTGCGGACGGTTGTTGCGGACGGTAATTTGCGGAGCTGTTGATTAGTAAGCAAGTGGACGAGACGACAACGAGGAGACGACAAGGGAGTAGACAAAAGGCAAGAAACGTAGCAAAGACAACATCTCACATACTGGTGACCATCCTGGCTGAAGACGAGGTTGGGCCACCGCGCCGGAAGCCGCCCGCCCGCCGAGCCGGCGCCGTCCCGGCCAATGCGCACTATCCGCTGCAACCCGGCCTCGTGCACCGGCAGATGGGCCGAGTAGAACTGGCCGCTCAGACATCGTGTGGCCGGCATCACATGCACATCTGCCAGCTTATGTATCCACGAGACGGCTCTACTCTCGCTGGCATCAGCCTACCACAGATATCTACTCCCTGGCACTCGGCCGAGAACGTCCTGCCCTCCACGACCCTCCTCCCCAGAATCACACGCTGCAGGCCGTCTCTGATCGATAACGGGTCCGGCTGGCTAGTCCCAGCTGCCGAGCAATCGTGCTTCAACCACTCGTCAACCACTCGTCAACCGCTCTCCCTAGCCTCACAGGGATGCGTCAGGCCAAACCCGGCTCGTCCCCAGCCTCGCTAGCGCCGCGCCCTTTGTTCGCAGATGAGACATTGCATATTTCGATGGGCAAGCGCCTTGTCGCCCGACAGGCTCTGTCAACACATGTGACAGCAACCGCTCCCGCCCGGCCTCTGCTGGCTCCCTACGAGACATGCTCGCCCCCCTCGCTTATCTCGTCTTGAGACAGCACAGGATGCCTACATACGGGTGGTGTGTAAAACCCCCGTCTCGAGACTGTTCTCGCCCCGTGTCCGTCTGCGTGATCTCCTGCTCCGTCGTCCCCTTCCTTCTCGTCTGGACCCTCACGCCTTCTCGTCCGAGCCGCTCACCCCAGCCGTCCGCGGCCTGCGTCTCCGCGCCTTCTCAGCCATGTCGCTGTCCGTCCTCTTCGTCCTCCTGGCACACCTGGCCGGCCTCCTGTCGGCCTACGATGCCACCGTCTGCGGCACCAACGGCTACTCGGCCCCCTCTGGCAGCTTTGCCTGTGAGTCTCGGTCTGCTCTCTTTTTGCCCGCTTTCCACACCCGCCTTGGCACCCTGACAGATACAGACAGCGCCAACGCCTGGAACGCAGCCGCCGGTGGCTTCCAGTGCATCTCGGTAAGACGCGCCCTCCTCTCCTCCCTCTCCCCCCGTCCGCTCCGGCCTAACCCGCGGCCAGATCAACAACTCCCAGCCCGCGTTCGATGCCCGGTGGAGATGGCCGACAAACACCACCTCCGTCCACTCGTTCCCCTACGTCTCCTTTGTCGACGGCTCGCTGCCGGCCGTGCTGTCCAACATCTCTGCCCTGCAGCTTACCGCCCGATGGGGCATGGCGCCAGCATCGGCCTCGCTGTCGCCAGCCGGATCCGTCCCCGCCGATCAGCTGGACACGGCCGGGCTCGTCGCCCAGGCCACAAAGGCCAACGTCGCCTTTGACATGTTCCTCCATCTCAACGCCTCCGAGGCCAATGCGGCCACCACCGCCTCCACCGAGATCATGATCTGGCTGGCCACCGTCGGCGGCGCCAAGGCCCTAGGATACGCAGAAAACCGCACCTGCTTCACCCAGAAGCTCGGCTCTGTTGACTAGTCCGTTTTGCCCGTCTTTTTTTCCATTCCTCTCTCTCGTCCTCATTCCCAGACTTCTCCATTCCTCCGTCCCCCCTCTCCGTTCTTGGCTAACTCTCCTAGTGTGCTCTACACGGGCATCAACCAGCGCGGCCTCGACGTCTACACGTGGGTGGCCGAGACAAACGTGACCTCGTTTGACGAGGACATCTCGCCGCTGCTCCAGTATCTGTGGCGCAACGAGCTGATCTCGTCCAACCTGTCCATCGGCCTGCTGCAGTTCGGCTCCGAGGCCTACTCGTCCGACGGAAACGTCACCTTTTCTGCCTCTGGCTTCAGCATGGATCTGGAGCACGGGACCGCGCCCGAGCTGGACGTCTCTTCTCTGCCCTCGGCCTGTTCTTCGGCCACGAGGCGGAGCAGTTCCAGAAGCATGCGGGCCTGGGTTGCTGCAGCCTCCTGTACCGTGGTGGCGCATCTGTTGGCCAGATGAGAGGTGCTCGAAAGAGACGAGCTAGACTAGAAGGCAACTTGGACACCTCGTATAAGCCACTAGCTGCAAAAAGGGATGTCTGTCTTTGTTCTTATTTATTTCCCGACTTATACGCGATGCAGTGCAGCCAGAAGGTTTAGGCCGTCGGTAGAAAACACCGCAACCAGGCCATTCTTTCTTGCCATCGTGAAGCTCTTGTCACCGCCAACAACGCCACTGACTCTTCCATAGGCTCTTCTACTATTACTCTGCAGTCTCGCTGAGCTTCGGCGGCATGGGCGGCGTCGTCTCGTGGCGGCTGGCAGCCGGCTTTACGTGGTATAACCCCATCCCTCTTATTCTGCTCAACGTCTACAGCACGTATGTGGTGCATCGCTTTTTGTTTTGCAACTGGTAGTTGGTGTGACCAGCATTTAAGACTATATGTTTTCAGGAGAAGCAGGCTGTTTCATTTGTGACAAGATTAGTAGTGGAACAAAAGAATACAATCAGTACATCCATCACACGAAAATCGATGAGAACGGAATACAGTCTACAGTCGCAAGCCTTTTCCAGATCCATTCTGGTGGTCGCTAAAGAAACACACTACACAAAACGCACTGTAATGTAGAAACCATCCAAGCCAGCATAGCACTTCATGCCGTCCTGTTCTCAGTCATTGCCCGATCCCAGCCCGGTGTTACCCCGTGTACATACATATTTCCCATATACGCATACCATCATATGCAATTAACGAATCAGCTATACCCCGCAGCGAACCTCCCAGCAACCAATGTAAACAAAAACCAAAAGTATCTTCAACCGACGACAGCTCGACACCGGCCGCATCTCCTGCTCCCAACACGTAACCGACCCGTTCCACAGCCATGGCGCCCGCAGAGAAGGAAAAGGACAAGTCCAAGGTGCACAAGCTGTCGCTCAAGGGCAGCGCGAAGCTGGTGTCGGAATTTGTACGTGTCCATCTTTCATGAGGGCTGATCATTGGCTGACGGGGGGACTTTGCTTCTGCAGTTCCAATACTCCATCCACACGATCCTGTATGTCGTCCCCGTCCTCTCAGCCGCTCTCCTTTTATAGTCCCCAGCTGGGAAGCACGACTGACAGCCCGGTCCCCAGGTTCCAGCGCGGCGTCTACCCTGCCGAAGATTTCACCGCAGTCAAGAAATATGGCCTGAACATGCTGAGTGCGTAGAGATGCATCCTCCGCCGCCCCCTTTTCCGGTCGACCGTCTTCGACAGCTGACAAGGTGCTGCAGTCTCTGCGGACGACCAGGTCCGGGCCTACATCAAGAAGATTATGAGCCAGCTCGACCGCTGGATGGCCGGCGGCAAGATCAGCAAGCTCGTCCTCGTCATCACGGACAAGGACACGGGCGACAACGTCGAGCGGTGGCAGTTTGACGTGCAGATCCTGGCCGGCGCCAAGACGAAAAAGGCCAAGGCCGCCGCCGCCGCCGCCGTCGAGGCCGACAAGGAGAATGGCGGACAGAGCGGACAGAGCGGACAGGGCGGACAGAAGCAGGCCGCCGCCGCCCCCCCCGAAAAGGAAAAGACCGAGGCCGAGATCCAGGCCGAGATCGCCGCCATCTTCCGCCAGATCACCGCCTCCGTCACCTTTCTGCCCCAGCTGGCCGGCGACTGCACCTTCAACGTCCTCGTCTACGCCGACGCCGACAGCGACGTCCCCGTCGAATGGGGCGACAGCGACGCCAAGGAGATTGCCAACGGCGAGCGCGTCCAGCTGCGCGGCTTCAGCACGTCCAGCCACCGCGTCGACACGCTAGTGAGCTACCGTCTGGCCGACTGATCGCAAGCGGATGTGTGTGTGTGTGTGTGTGTGTGTGTGTGTGTGTACGACTATTACTTCGTTCCTACGACTGTCACGTGCTTTCATGGCCATAAACACTGCCATATACGGAAATGGCGTTTTGTGCTGTTTCCCTCCTTCTAGATGACCGATACACTAATGATCTTTATTGCGTCCTTTGTCCGCGAGCTGTCTCTATGAAATGCAAGTCTTTTGGGGGGGGCGAGAAGCAGTCTCTCACCACCCCCCTGGCTGCTCTGTGTCGAAACCTTATGTAGCTCTCTCTCCCAGTGTCAGCACCTACACCCGCTTGAAAAAGTATATGTACGCAAACTTCTTCATCTCCTCGACATCCACAACCTCCACGACCTTCTCGTCGTTGAACAGCACCCACGACGTCTTGTCCTCGCCTTGCGGCTGCTTCTTGCGGATGAAAGCGACATAGTGCCTAGAAAGTTGGGGGGGACATGTGAGAAAAGGCTCATTTGCGCCATATGATGCAGGCGCGTCACTTACCCAGCGTGGATACTCGTTCCTTTGTGGCAGACGATGCTCTGCAGCTGGTAATTTGCCGGTGTCTCACTGGAACCAACCACGGCCTTCTCTCCACTCTCGACCGGCGCCTCGGTCTCGCCCTCGTCGTCTACAGTTGCGTCGGGGTGGCTGAACACCCATTCAATCGCTCTCTCCACGTCGCCACTTGTTTCGCGCAACGCCCTCTTCGCCTGGGGCTCGGCAAACCCCATCGACATCAGCATCTCCACCTTGGCCGGGTCGGCTGTCGCGGCCGCCGAACTCGCAGAGGCCAGAACCAGCGGCTCGTCAATGTCGGCGTCGTCCATGTGCGAAAACAGCCACTCCATGGCGGCGTTTGCGTCGCTGTTCCCCGTGGCATGCAGAGCCTTGTCACAGCGCACACGCGGGAAGCCCATCGCTTCAAGCTGGGCGACGGCCACTGCGTCTGCAACAAAAACTGGCGCCCCACTGCTGGAGGAAGCCGCTGCATCTTCTGGCAGGAGCTCCTCGTCCGGCTGCGGTCCCTGGGAGAGGTACTCGTCCAGCAAGAATGGCGCGTCGTCGACAATGACCGGCACGTCGACCTTCACCGGCACCCAGTTGATCAGCGCCATCTTCCGTGCGTTGACCACAAACACCTCTGGCAGCGTCTTGAACAGCGAACGCTTCGTGTACCCGTCCTTGCTTCCACACGCTGCACAGGTCAGCTCGACGACCTCTTTGCCGGTGAACCGGTCTATGCACTCCTTCAGCGTCACCGGCTTGTAGGCCTCCGCCAACGTGTCACCGCCCTCGGCCCCCGCAGCTGCTTGCTTCTCCAGCGGAACATCAATAAAGATGTTGTCCTGCTCGTTCGTCGTATAGCGCACCTTCTTGCAGCTGAGGCACTGTAGCCTCTGCTCAAGGGTGAAGCGGAAGGCCAGCGTAGGATCCTCCGCAGCCGACGGGTGCTTGGATCGCGTGATGAGCTTGACCAGGTGCTGCAGAAGCTCAAACGCGTCTTGCTGTCGCATGGTGGAGAACTCCTCGTGGCCACGGCCGACCAGGTGCTTGAGCATCGCCGGCGCCAGTCCCTTTTGGTACGAAAGCTCCGGCGTGTTCTCCGACACGGCCACGTCCGCGTCTGGTTTTGCGTACCGTCCAGAGAGCAGGCCGTCCCCCATCTTGCGCAACTGCGTTTCCAGATCCTGCGCGGGGTCTGCAATGTTTTGGAGGTCATCCCCGACGGCGCCGTACCGCTTCTGGAAGGACGGAAGATCAAAGAGACACTGCAGGATGCTGGCGAGATAGCAGCTGTTGCCCAGATTCTTGAGGCCGGTCAGGCCGGGGCCAAAGAGCGGCTTCAGCTCCTTGCCGTCTTCGGACGTCATGGAGAACTCCCACCGCATGTTCTGCTCGATCTGCAGCTCCGTCAGGCTCTTCTCCGTCTTCTGCCGCTCCGCCAGGATGATGCCCCAGTGGGCCAGGTGCGCGCCCAGGTGCTCGTCGACGCGCTCCTCGTCGCAGCTGTAGCAGTACACGTCGGCGCCGCCCTCGGGCGTGATGGAGCCCAGCTTGACGGCCACGCCGTGGCCGGAGTCGGTCGCGTGTGCCAGGCCGTGCGAGTTGCCGCCGACGCCGCCAAACTGCGCGCGGCCGCAGCCCAGGTTGCCGCACTGCAGACACAGCCAGAGGTTCTCGTTCAGCGCGCACTGGGAGCAGTGGCCCAGGTCCTGCGAGGCGATCTTGCGCGCCTCGGTCTGCTGCAGCGTGAGGACGTGCTCGCACGTGGTCAGCTCCTGCTCCCAGGCCTTGACCTCCTCCTTGCGCGAAAAGGTGCTGGCCGCGAGGATGCCGTCGACGATGGGGGCGAGCGTGGCGTCGGTCCGGTCGAGCTCCCGGTCACAGTCGAGGCACTTTACCGCGACGGCCGTGTCGTAGCGATCGGCCTCGGTCTCGGCCGCGATGGCGAGCTTGGACATCTTTGGCGGGGGCTCATCGCGGACGACCTGCCTGCGCGTCCGCCGGATGTTGAGGGCGAGCGGATGGCTCCAGACGAGGTTGTGCAGCTTCGCGTGGTGCCGGTCGCCGGCGCAGCCGCCGTTGAAGCATTGCAGGCACACGTCGACGCCCGCGGGGTCGTCCTAACTCCCGAGTCAGCAAGACCAGCTCGCCCGCGCCAGCGCCACACAAAGCCAAAAGGGACAAAGGCACGACGGGCTGCCGTACGATCGAGTCAAAACATTGGGTGCAGTCTTCGCGGTACACGGACTGGGCCGGGGTGGGAGGACGGAGACCTGTTGCAGACCGGGTTAGGAACTTGTCGTGTATGGCCGAGCAAAAAGGTACAGAGGGACTCGGGGGGGGGGAGGGGATGCTGGACGGACTGGTTGAGGCAATGTGAGGGCAGGACATTGTTGCGTGGATGTAGCTGTGGTCGGAGAGCAACAGAGAGAGAGGAAAATTGCGAGGCAGAAAGCGAGAAGCGTGAGGACAGGAGCAAAAGTGCCTCCGATGGCTCCTTCCCCATTAGAAAGCAGAGCTTTGGAGGGGCCAGGCTGCAGCTGCCTGGAATGCCCCACATGCCGATGTTCACCAACCCGTAAACGTCATCAAATCGCTGGCAGCTGTCACCACCTGTGTGCGCTTACATCCAGGAACGGCGGCAATCTGTGAGTAATAATTTGTATCCAACGTTCCGTCCAACCTGTGACTCTCGTGGTGCCATGTCGCCATAGTCGTCTGCCTCCCAGCGGCTGCGAATCTATATCTATAATGTCTTGTCCAACCCCATCTTCCCTGGCCCTCCCTCCATGCAACCGATTGTCCCCTCTCCTCGCCCATCACCCACGGCCCTGGCCCCTTCGACCATTCGGGATCCCGCACTGAAGCGCAAAGTCTTGTGGACCGGCCGGGCGAGGCTGCTGCAGGCGTGGTCGATGCGACCCGCCGCAGCGCCAGTTGCGGAAGAACGCCTGCACGTCTTGGCGGCTTGGGCCGTCGATGCCAAGGGCGCGCCGCCCACAGGTGAAAAAGGCAAACAGCAGGGCCAGGCCGATGAAGCTGCAGACGACGGCCATGACGACCATGCGGCCGTGGACGTCGGCGCCGGCCGCGTCCAGAGAGCCGTCCGCCAGGGGCGACGATGCCGTGCTGTTCGCGACGAGCATGCCGCCGTCGCTGATGGCAGCGTAATCCGTGCCGGCTATGGCCACCATTGTCGCTTTCTGGTTGGGTTGGATGACTGGTGAGAGGAAATGGCAGAGCTGTGGGAAGAGTGCAGCAGCCGGCTGAGCAAGATGTGCGTGGAAGATGGAAGATGGAATATGTCTCAACGACAGAACCGTCTGGAGAAGCCAGGAGCATCTGTTATGTATGCGCACACCCTTGTCGGCTGCGAGAGAAGCAACTTCTGCAAGCTTCTCCTGTGATGATATATCGCTTTTTGCTCTTCCTGCCGTCCCTCTGCTGACGCCCAGCCGACCCGTGTTCGCACCTCTGCCAAGTCGATGGATCATATTCGTGCCAGCTTTTCGCCAGCTGGAACAGCCACGGCACATGCCCAATTTGAAGCATCGGCCTCGCCGGCTCACCGTCTCGCTGGATTTTGCTGTTTTGGGGGGTTCCTCCTGCGATGTGGAGGGATTAATATATATTATATCGCATTTCTAGTCTGAAAACTCTCTGGCCATAAAATAACATTCTAAAGATACATCTCTTGCGCCGTGCTCCAGTAGCAATATATGCGATGCAGACAAGTAGATGGTTGACTACCAAAATGGACTGTATAAAATCTAGGAAAATAGACACCAAACTCCTCCGCGGTGTTAATATTCAGGGTGGAATATTCAAGGGGTATATCCAACGCAATGGTCCTGACAGCTCTGGTCGGAATAGCTAATATAAGTGACAAAGGGAAAAGGTGGGGACGTGTTGAAACACGAAATGGCGCTGGCCTGAATGTAGTTGGTATGTAAGACGGACGTCTTGCGAGATGACGGTGGATGGGGAGGGAGATGAGCGGGTCGATGCCGTGCGCCCCCGTGTTGCAGCAGGCGCATCACAGGTTTTCCAGGCCGTCCCGCAAGGCCTCATGATCCACCTCGTCTGGATGCACGTTGCTCGGAGCTCCGCGAAGCTGGTGTGTTGCCCAGTACTCAAAGAAGCCGGGAACCGGGCCGGGCTGGTTGATGCCTGGGGCACGCAACATGTCCTGGAGTGCTTTGGCAGACGAGCCCTGGCTGCTCTTTGCCTTGGCGTCTGGTTTCTTCTTGCTGTTGCTGTTGCTGCTGCTGGCGATGCTCTCCGTCTCGATGCTCGCCGCGCTCTGGTCGTCTGGCTTGGCTGCCACAACTGGCACCGTCGCCGGCGTGGGCTTGACCGCGACAGGTGCCGTCGCCGAGGCGGGCGGGTTGACTGCTGGAGACGCGCCACCGCCGCTCCACGGCCTCCATCCGACAAGCTTGCTAAACTTGCGAGTCCCTGTCAGGGTTGCTGCGCCGGCGGCAAGCGGGCTCGCCGCCGCCCTGGACCGGGGAGTCGGCAGGCCGCTGGAGAGACTGTCAAGCAGCATCGCGTTGCTCCTCGGCATACCCGTGCGACCTCTCGCCATGATGGGCCTCGCGGTGACAGAACTGATGCCCGTGTTGGCCAGAGAGCTTCCATAGGTCCCCAGCGGCCGCAGGGTGAGCTGGCTCGGACGTGTCTTGAGCGTGTGGATGTCCAGGCCGCCTTTCAGAGAGACGATGGACTCGTGCGACAGGGCGCGGTGCCGACGCTCGTGCTGCAGCTTGATGGGAGGCAGCAGGTCGGCGCCGCCGTCCGAGTCGCAGGCCTCCTCGGGGATCATGGTGTCGAAGAGCGAGGTGTCTTGCGCCAGGCGTGGCGTCGTGGACTCGGAACAGACCGACTCGCTGGAGGTGAAGTCGGACACGTCCTCGGTAAAGCCGGAATCCGTGCCGGACGATTCCACCACGGAAAAGCGAGCAGGCGGCGAGGATCCGCAGGCCAGCGAGTCCTCCAGCGCCGATATCCGGCAGGTGTTCGCGCGCCAGGACGGCGACATGGGGTCGATGCTGGTGGCCGGCGACGTCGGGAGCGACATGTCGGAGATGCCGGAGCGGTCAAAGATGGAGCTGCGCCGGTTCGTCTTCGGCGAGCTCGGCAGAGAGGAGGGGGCAAAGTCGGACCGCTGGTCGGAAAAGACCGACCACCTGTTGGACGGGCCGGAGACGGACGTGGAGGCGGAGTCCCTGCGCACGTGGCGAGACGAGCTGCGGGACGGGCTGCTCGTGGTGGTGGAGGACGACTCGTGGTAGAAGCCCACGGTGCGCGAGAGCTGGGTGGTGGCGATCGGGGCCGGCGGCGTGAAGACGTGCGGCGACAGGCCCAGCCGCTTCTTCTTGGGCCGCAGCGGCTCGGTCCTCTTCTTGCCGACGTGGTAGTGGTGGTGGATGTGCAGCTCCTGCGAGAGGGCCGAGATGTGGCGGCTGGGCAGCGGCGTGCGCGGGCTCGCGGGCTTCTTGGGGGTTTCGGGGGCATCGGGCCAGAACTCCGTCTCCAGCTCTGTCCGCAGGGTCGAGACGGCGGTGCTGGACGTGCTGCCGCCGCCGCCGCCCGGGAGCGGCTGGTGGAACATCAGCTGGTCGCGCAGCTGCTGGATCTCGTCGTTGGAGTTGATGAGCATCTCGCGCAGCTCGGCCATGCCCAGCTGCAGCGTCGCGTTGTCCTGGAGCAGGTCGCGGACAAAGTGGCTGACCACGCCGCTCCCGCCAGCCTTGTCGCCGTCCTGCAGGCTCTTTGCCGCGGCGGCTCCCTTGAGGCGGCCGGCCGCGGTGCTGAGCTCCTTCTCCACGGCCCGCTGCCGCTCGACGCGGCCCATGATCTCCATATGGCGCTCCTTCTCCTGGCGGGTCTCCCTCTCCATGCGCTCCAGCTGGTCCTGGAGATCGGCAATCCCCCGCTCGGCCCGCCTCCACCGCTGGATGGCGGACCGGGCTTCCGTCTCCGAGGCCACCAGGGTGTTTTGCAGCATGGCCTGCTCGGCCTCGAGGGCGGCGAGGTGTCTCTCCATGTCGTCGGCCCGTCCTACGGCGCCCTCGAGCCGGCGGATGATCTGCTGCGAGGACAGCAGCGTGGCCTCGAGCAGCTTGACGTGGGTGTCGGAGTCGGCGACGCTGGTGTTGAGCGACTCGAGCTGGTCGAGCAGGACGCGGTTCTCCTCGATCTTGCGCGCATTTTCTGCCTCCAGCTCCTTCTTGTCCATCTCGAGTTGGCCGATGCGGGTGATGAGTTGGGCGCGGTCGCGTTCAGCATCGGCCAGATACGCTTCGTGGCGTTCGAGAAGAGACTGGAAAGGGGTCGACGGTCAGCCGGTCAGCCATGAAGAGCACGGGCGAGCATAAGCTTGTGGGGGACCGAAAAAGAAATGAAACGATAAAAAGACCAGCGAGACACGAGGAGGGGCTTGGGCAGCTGGCCGGCTACTATGTATGCAGGCCGATTGGGCACCTGCACCTGCACCTGCAGAGCACTAGCCGCTCCATTCCAGCAGAGCTCAGGGTCGCAGCACCGTAGATTGCACAAATTGCACAAATCAACGGCCGGCCGACCGCTCCAAGCCACGGCAGAGAGATGCCACTAACCTGTCCTAGCTTGGCAGCGATGCGCACGTCGTTCTCGACGCTCTCGAGCACGGAGCAGTTGTGCCTGAGATAGAGACATTCCGTCCGCCCGCAGCAGCAGCGCAGCGGGTCCGGAGGCTGGCTGGAGAGCAGGGCGGCGGCGACGGACGCCTCGTGGCCGGACCTGCTGCTCTCAGGACGACGCGCCACCGCGTGCGGCCTGGCCGTGGCTGGCACGGCTGGCACGGCTGGCATGGCGGCCGGAGGCGGCCAGGCAGGAATGTGGTTTTGTGGGCAGAAGACGCGCTATATTCCAGCTGCGCATAATGGGGTCGGAGAAAGGGATGGCGGGCGCCGGTGCGGTCGAGTGAGACAAAAACGAGATGAGGATGGTCGGGGCGCCGTTGCGAGCTGACGGCCAGACGGCCAAGACTGAGGCTGGCCCCCAAGGATGCAGCCGCCTCAGGCCGGGAAGACGGCGGACGGGCCCTGGCTCGACACGGGCGGCCACGCCAGGAGGTGTCGTCGAGAGTCGCGGATCAGAGAGTGTGCGGTGCTGGGGAGACCAAGCTGACGGGGCCGATGGGCTGTGACGGCCAGCTCATGACCGGGCTGGACAGGGGCGAATCGTACGGGTCGGGACAAGAGGCGATTCGTGCATGTTGAGCAGGCGAGACGATGCCGGATAAGAAGAACGAAAGAATGGCTGAGGGAGGGGGGAAATAGTTAAATTTGATGTCCAGTAGCAGGTGGGGAACCGCCTGTCTCCATGTGTACTCGTACAGGGTGGAAATGGAAGCGGGGGGGGGAGAGGAGGTTGGGGCGTGAGGCCAGGAGGACGACGGGGCGACATGTCGCGGGAAACGAAACGCGTTCGGTGTGCGGTGTGCTTTGTATACACAAGGTAGTCCGCACGCGTTGGCTTGCCGGAAAGGCACTAGTCAGCTACAAACCAACATGACAGCTATCGGCGTATTATTTGTTTGGTTCAGAATCGGAAGGTGGGGCTGACTTGCTGGCAAGGCAGGATTTACCCACCCAGATCACACCGTATTAGAATGTGCTAACAGGCTCTGGTGCGTGTTGCTCGTCATGCTGTTAGAGGCGTTGTGTTGGTGCGATTCGTCGCCTGCGCCATGCTTAGTAACAATGCAACGCATCGTCAGAGATATGAATACGATGCTCCCCGAACACGGCCAAGGCGTCATTCTGGACCCCCCTGCCGACACAGCATGGCTGCCTATGGGGAGATGCGCAAGCGTCGTAGCAGGCCACCGGCCGTGTCACAATGCAACAAGAGGCAAGACAAAGTGAGCTGACATGGGGAAATATTGCTTGGTTTATAACAAGTTAGTGGACGTATCGAAACGCATCGAAGCCCCGGGCATCCTGTCGGCGACCGCACGCCAGCCCCAAGCGACGGCAATGGCAGTGCCGGGTTCGCCGCCTCTGCAACCTGCAGGACCGCGCCAGACACAGACAGGCCTCGTTCCGGTTGGCTGCGGATCTCGGGATTGTGCAGGTTCCTGTCAGCGTGGATTATGCGCGCAGCGGTCAGGAGGCAGGCTCATGCACGCCGACCCGCCCAGCCGCATCGCCACTGCCGCCGCAGCCGGCCCTGCACGCCCCCCTGCACACCGCCGCCACCAGCTCAGGGCGGCCCGAGAGTGAGGACGTCGAGGCCGGCCGCCAGCTCGGCCTTGGACGGCATCTTGCCGACGTTGATCAGCTCGGCGCTCTGCACCATGACGGGGTCCTTGCCCATGGTGGCCACGGCCACGACGACGTCGCCCTTGGTGTAGAACGCGGCCCAGGCGCCCTGCTCGAGGCTGCCCTGCAGCACCACGTCGTCCCAGCCCGACGCCGCCGTGTTGCCGCAGTAGCGCAGCTGGGCCGCGAGGGCCGACCAGAAGACGGGCGTGAAAAAGGACGAGCCGGTCGCGGCCGTGCTGCCGTGCACAATGTGCTCGGCCGCGATGCGCCCAGCCTTTTGCGCCACGTTCCAGTGCTCGATGCGCACGAGCTGACCGCCGGCCGCGGGGCCGTGGTAGGGAAACGCGGCGATGTCGCCGACGGCATAGACGCCCGGGAGGCCGACCACGGCAAATGACGTGTCCGTCTCGAGAGAGCCGTCGGGCCGCAGGCTGACGGCGCTGTTGCCGCGCAGGTACTCCGTCGCCGGGGCCACGCCGACGCCTAGCACGACGACGTCGGCCTCGAGCCGCGTGCCGTCCTTGAGCAGCACGGCCCCGACCTTGGCCGGATCGGCCGCCGACGGCTCCGCCCGGTCCACCGATGCAGACAGGTAAAAGGACACGCCGCTCTTCTCGAGCCCGCTCTGGGCGGCCGCGCCCACCTGCCGGCCCAGCACGCGCTCCAGCGGCACGGCCTCCATGCCGATCACGGCCACGTTGTGGCTCTTGGCCGTGGCGTTGGCCACCTCCATGCCGATAAAGGACGAGCCGACGATGACGACGTTCTTCTTGGTCTCGCCCGCGCCCAGCACGCCGACAATGTCCTGCACGTCGTGCACGTTGCGCAGCGTGAAGATGTTGCCCAGCGTCTTGAAGCCGTCGAGGGGCAGCCGCCGCGCGGTGCCGCCGGTGGCGAGGATCAGCTTCGTGTACGGGATGCCGCTGCTGCCCTTTTTCGTGGCCACCGTCTTGGCCGCAAAGTCGACTGCCGTCGCCTCGTCCTCGACAACGGTGACGGCGCCGCCGTCGTACCAGCTCTGGTCGCGCAGCTGCAGCTTGGCCGGGTCCGTCAGCAGGGCCTTGGACAGCTTGGGCCGGTCGATGGGCAGGTAGCCCTCGGACGTGACCATGGTGATGCTGCCGGAGAAGCCCTTTTCGCGCAGCGCCTCCAGGGCGCCGATGGCGCCCGACCCGCCGCCCACAATGACCACCTTCTCGTCGTCGGCCGCCGTCTTGGTCGCCACCCGCCGCATCGTCGGCTTCCGCCTCCCCGACTGGATCGCCGCCTTGTCACCCGTCACGTACACGGCTCCGTCCCGCTCAGCCACCTGAAAGGTCGGCAGGTAGTCCAGCGCCGGTGCATCCTCGACGTCGCCCGTCTTGGCATTGAAGCAGGCTGGGCGTGTTAGCGCGGACGGTCAAGAGGACACAGAACTGCGCTTACCTCCGTGCCAGGGACAGGTGATGCGGCCGGCGGCCGTCAGCACGCCCTTGACCAGAGGCGCGCCGTAGTGCGTGCACTTGGGCCCGATGGCCTGGATCGTGCCGCCGGCATTCACCAACAGCACCTTGGCATCGAGGCCCTCGACCTCGACCTCTTGCTTCTCGCCCACCTTGAGCGCCAGCGACGTGACGCCTTTGAGCTTGAACTCGGCCATGGCAACGGCAGAATGCGATATGCCTCGATGGACTGTCCGGCTAGGCTGAGAGGCGACGGGACAGATGTGTCTGGGCTGCAGGATGTGTTTTGCTTGCAGGCGGAGGAATGCCAGATTCATAGAGGTGGGAGCGAAGCAGATGTAAGATATATTCCACAAGGCGGAAGGAGAGATGGGCAGCATCAACGCCCAGTGAGGGGCAGTTTATCATCAGCAAGGCTAGATTACGAGGGGGGTTGCTGCCGGGCTGCTGCTGCTGGCTGCTGCTGGCTGCTGGCCGCTGCTCAAGCAACAAGTGCCGTCGCTGCAGGCCTGCACGGCTGGATTGGCGGGGCAGTTCGGCGGTACTGCGGTAATGTGGCATTGCAAGGACGCTGACTGGCCCGCTGTAAGGCAAATGACGACAGCGCAGGAAGCTGGCAGGCCAGTGGTGCGATGGCGTTGGGGGTCATGTCGACAGCTTCAGTGGGGTCACCAATTACAGCAGTGTGATTACAGCGTGGTCCACGTGACGTCATCGCTGGTCGTCCAGATTGTGCGGAAAGCTGTATGTTGCATGTGCATACGTGGCGCAGCGCAAACGTGCATGCTTGTGTCGTCGGCCTATTCGTCGTTCTGTTCATGAGCTGGGCCTGGGGAAGTCCGGAGACGAAATGACTGGAGTGGGAAGCCTTAATATGATCGGAATATGAATTAATTAAATGCTTGCACGAAGTCGGGTCTCGACCGAGCGGGAATTCGTCCGAACATCGGCCGAACGCAACTAGTGTTGACTAAGCCGACAAAAGTC
This sequence comes from Grosmannia serpens, assembly GCA_029299595.1. Lineage (NCBI taxonomy): Eukaryota > Fungi > Ascomycota > Sordariomycetes > Ophiostomatales > Ophiostomataceae > Grosmannia > Grosmannia serpens. The sequence goes on from JANSMH010000022.1 coordinate 118,208, forward strand.
ACGACTTTGAGGAGCGCCTTCCTCACGTCGGCTTCACTCGAAAACAGACGGAAACCGGCAGAATACCGGAGCACCAGGGGCGCCAAAGAAAGCAGAGAACGCAAAGACCGTCACGGAGAGAAGAGACAAGACGCCCCGGCGCTATCCAAGGTGAGTCGCATCCATACCGCTCTCGAAAGCGGCCGGCGGCCGGCCCACTTGCGGTTCGTCCGCTTCGTCCGTTTCGTCCGGCTCTCCACCGCCGTTTTGATCGATGTGTGTGACTTACGATCCATTCTTCATGCAGAGCGAGACGGGAACATGCACCGGCAGTCATGAGCGGCCAATCACACACGAATGGCGGCGACCCTGGGCGGAGAAAGGTGCGCAAGGGCACGCACAGCTGCTGGGAGTGTAAGCGAGCTCGGCCACGCGTGTTTCTGCCGTTCTGATATTGACAGAGCCAGGTCGCCGACGCAAGATCCGGTGCCAGTATACGCACGACAATGACACCATCTGCATTGCGTGCCGGGCGCGGGGGTCCTCGTGCCGCAGCCAGGAGTTTGCCGACGAGGCCACGTTGGTGCCGCCGGAGCGCAAGGTGACGATGCGGCTGGACCGTCTGGAGTCGATGATGGAGCGGCTGATGCAGCACATCCTGGCGAAGCGGCCGGGTGGGTCGGTGTACGGCAGCCGCAGCCCCGCCGCCGCGTCGCAGCAGTCGTACGTGCGGCCGTCGTCGCCGTCGCCGTCCGCGGCCGACGACGGCGCGACCGGCAGCGTGGCCAAGTCGACGGCGGGCGAGAACGGCTTCGCGTCCGAGGTGTTTACGGACCCGTCCACGGCGGCGGCCCGCGCGTGTCCGTCGATGCTGAAGAAGCACGGATACGCGAGCGTGGACGTGTTTGACACGTCGGCGGTCGACGACACGCCCGTGGCCGCGCTGCTGGGCATCCAGCAGGCGCTCGCACAGGTCGACCCGGCCGACGGCAGCCAACAGGACGGCATGACATGCACAGACGAGAGCGGCAGCGGCAGCGGCAGCGGCAGCAGCACGGCGGCGACCGAGACCAGCCCGGACGCGCACCCGGGCAGCGCGACGGCCGCGGACGGGGACAGCAAGTACGGCTTCCTCAGCAAGACGCTGCGGTCGCTGTTCCCGGCGCAGGCCGACATGGACGCCATCGCGCGCGGGTCGGCAGCATACTACGTCGTCTCGCTCTTCCACAGCCAGCACGACCGGGACGCCGGCCGCGGCGAGCTGCCCGAGAGCCTGGCCGTGGTGCCGCCGGCCGGCAGCCATCCGGCGGTGCTGGCGCGGCGGCTGCTGCAGCTGACGCTGTGCATGCAGCAGGCGGCACCGGCACGGAACGGAGGACACGGCGCGGACAGCAAGGCGCGGCCGCCGCCCATTCAGCCCGACGTGGTGGGCCGCATCGCCGACATGATTGCGCACACGGTGGCGGCCAGCGACGAGCTGATCGGCAACGTCGAGGGGCTGCAGTGCCTGGTGCTGCTGGGCCAGCAGCAGTCCAACTGCGGACACCTGCGGCAGGCCTGGCTCAGCTACCGGCGGGCCCTGGGCATGGCGCAGCTGATGGGCCTCGACCGCGGCCACACGCGGGCGCTCAAGTCACGTGACCCGGGCGAGGACCCGCAGCGCCGGCCGACGCCGGCCGCGCTCTGGTTCCGCATCCTCGCCTGCGAGCGCTACCTGTCGCTGATGCTGGGCCTGCGGGCCGGCACGCCCGACGGCGGCGGCATCGACTTCTGCCTCGCCACCGACACGCCCGGCGAGCGCCTGGCCAAGGCCCACACGCTGCTGACCGGCCGCCTCGTCGAGCGCAACCACGGCGGCACGGCCGTGCCCTATGCCGTGACCCAGGCCATCGACGCCGACCTGCAGGCCGCCGCCACGCGCGACCTCGACCCGGCCTGGTGGGACGTGCCCGCCTACGACCCCCGCGCCCCGCCCGCCTTCGTCTTTGGCCAGACCACCCGCTCCGTCCTCCAGGTCAACCACTACTGCATCCTCATCCTGCTGCATCTGCCTTTTATGCTGCGCGGCAGCGACTCGGCCGCGTCGGCTGCCGCTGCTGCCGCCGTCGCCGTCGCCACGGCCAAGACGTCCGCCACCAACGACGGCTATGCCGGCATCGACCCGACGACGGCGCCCACGGCCACCACCTCGTCCGCCGCCACCACCGCCTCGACCGCCATGCTGACCTACAGCAGAGACACGTGCATGCGGGCCAGCCGCGCGCTGCTGCGGCGCTTCATCAGCTTCCGCCAGCTCGTCAGCTCTGCCAACTCGTGCCGCCACGTCGACTACTCGTCGCTCATCGCCGCCATGACCCTCATCATCGGCTACCTCGGCCCCCGTCCGTCGCCCGCCCTCCCGCCCGCCGTCCACGCCGCCTTTGACGCCCAGCTGCTCCAGGACCGCGCCATGGTCGAGCAGGTCCGCGACCTCATGCAGCACATGGGCTCCGCCAACAAGGACCGCCTCTCCCTCGAGTCCGCCGCCACCATCCAGAAGCTGCTGCCGCTGCTCGACCTCGTCCTCAGCACCCCCGACGCTCCTCCCTTTTCGCAGCACGTGACCCCCGCCTCCCTCCCTCCCAGCCGTTTCGCTGCCGCGGCCTCTGCCTCTGCCTTTGCGTCCCCCCCCGCCGCTCCTCCGATGACGCCGGTCCGCCTCAACGTCCCCTACTTTGGCACCGTCAACATCCACCCCCACGTGGCTGCCGCCACCGGCACGCCGACCTCGGCCATCCCGCCACACGTGCAGCAGCAAAACCACCCGGCCCACCTGGCCCAGACGACCACCCTCGACTCCTCCTCTGCCTCCTCCTCCTCCTCGCCCGCCTTTGGTCTGCTGTCGCCGCAGCCCGGCGCCCCCCGCAGCGCCGACCCGGCCGTGCTCGCCTGGCACAGCGACCTGTCCATGGCCGAGGCCGGGCCCCTGGAGGCCCCCGACCTCAGCACCATGCTCGTCGACTTTGACACCATGACCGACGACAACGTTTTTGACGGCTTCGGTGCCACCGCCGCCTTCCCTGACATGACCGGCGCGTCCGACGACTGGGCCATGCAGGGCGTCGACACCACGTACTGGTCGCTCCTCAACGGAGGTGGCGGCGCTTTTGGATGGGGCATGAGTGGGTGAGGAAGTACTTCAAAGTTTAGTCCAAGTTATTAGTTTTTTTTTTTTTTTTAAAAGAGCGTGCAAGGGATGAACACTACGTATACGAAAGAATCTACCGGGCATCTTTGTACAATTACGAGAGTGTCAGCTATACACTGTCATGGCGATGCAAATGAGAAGCAGATTGTCGTGAGAAACTGCTCCATGAATGGTGGCTTCACAGTCAGAATTGGAGGGCGTATACCAAGTATCAACTGCTTAGATGGTCATTCGTCAAGAACAATGATTGTGTCTTAAGAGAGTTACGCCTTGTCCCTTTCAATTAGAGCATCGTCATCGTAAATTTTATGGGTTGAAAGTTTGGGTTGTCAATAATAGTAATGACACCGTACAAATCACTGCCAGCAGAATCCACGTGACGTCCTCGCAACAAAGCCACGATAAGAAGCGGTGAAATACGGCATAATCGAGTGTCCGATCGCATCTTCGCTCACCAATATTGTTTGCAGAGTCTCGAAACGTCTGTGGCCGGTCCAGGTCAGAAATTTTGGTTCAGCCTGCGATATAGAGTATTTTTTTTGAAGGATCATGGATAGCCTTGACACGGACTACAGCTTTCTTTTTGAATCGCCATCAAAACAAGCTCGGTAAGCCTCCCACCAGCTCCTGCCCTCCACCCTCACAAGACTTTATTAACCAGAGGTCAGGCCGGCTTCGAAATTAAAGCCAAATACACGTTTCCTGCAACACATAGTGCGGGAAGCCAACTCCCACAATGCCGCATTACTAGCTAAAGAGACAGCCGAAGCACGAGCTCGCTTGAGACAGCTGTCGCGCCGAGGCAGAGCGGGTGACGGGAGCTCGGATGACGATACGTCTCGCAGACACGACGGACGCTCACAGAAACGCCGAGACGACAGCACGAGAAGCTCGAAGCGGAGGCAGAAGATTGCAGAGGATGACGATTGCACGCGCCACCGAAGACGTCATCATGACGACGAGCGGGATCCGGACGATAAGAAGGTAGACCGTGAGGGTGATGAAAGGCGTCGCCGCCCATCTCGCAAGAACGATGACGGAAAAGAGGAGGAGGAGGAGTATAGAAGATACCACAGAAGCTCCAGACAGCACCACAGCCGGAATTCCCATCGTTCTCGACGCGGCAGCCGATCGAGATCCAGGTCGCCCGGCGATACAGACGTGGACGAGGAGCGCCGGCAGGACCAACACGACCGACACGACCGACACGACCGCAACGGGACAACAGAGCGCCGGAAGCGCAGCCGCCGGTCCAGATCGCCCAAGGATAGGGATGGCGGGCAGGACCGAAAGAGGCGACATCGCGAGAGGTCGCCGCTTTCCGCGTCCCAGAATTACCATAGCAACGGGGCATCGTCGCACAGACAAGGCCGCGACAAAGACCTGTTTGACAGTGCCAGAGTTGCACAGGATTCAGACTCGGATTCGGACCCGCTGTCTGAGTTCGTTGGACCCCTGCCGGCTTCAGACTCGCGCTCTGCGGCTTCAACCGTGCGCATCCGCGGACGTGGAGCTATCGCTGGAGCGTCCAGCATGGACCGGCACTTTTCTGCCGACTACGATCCCTCTGAGGACGTGGAGCTGCCAGAAAGTGCTGCCAGTGGCCGGCCCACCGTTGACGACGCCCGGGCGGAGATGCAACGCGACCGGCAGAAGCTGCTGCGGGAGGGTGCAGCCCGGCTCAAGGCAGCCGGGTTCACCGACCGCGAGATTGCCATATGGACGCGGGGCGGCAAGAGAGACGTGGCAGACATCCAGTGGACCAAGAAGGGCGAGGCACGGGAATGGGACCGCGGAAAGGTCATTGGAGACAACGGGCCAGCAAAGCCGGAGTGGGCACGTTGAAGCAGCACACGTCCGGTCGGATGGCAGTTTTGGGATAGAATTCAGGATTGTCTGACAGACGTCGATGCTTGCGTGGTTGGAAGAAGATAGATTTGTCCGCGATAGAAGCCATTTGGGGCACACTTGGATTACTTGGATTGGAAGGGCGTTGAGAAGGCGTTGGCATCGTCTTTGTGGAGTGGTTGTCTTGGTTAACAGCTTAGGGCCAACGGCGGGGTAGGACAACTAGATTGGAGACATGCATAGCAGGATATAGAAGACATAGACACAGTGGACCCGATGACGAACTTCGAAAGGATGCATCCTTCCTGGCCTATTATTTCCGCACTTGCTGTCCTGTACTTTTAGCAGCTGTACTTTCGGCCTATATTGCGCTCTTGGGCGGACAACCATCCGAACAGGGAAGGAGGTGCTGCAGACTGGCGGCGATCCGACTCTAAGGAGGGGAAGGACGACTGCGGATGGAACGTTGTGACGATGCAGCGGAAGCAGCCATCGTGCTAGGATGCAAAAGGGGGGGAAAGGAAGGAGCTGCATGTGAGCAAATCACAAACCCGCGCAAACGACCGTGCTCCCTTCCCTGCCCGATTGGGTGATTCCCGACAGCCGTCTCTCGAATTGTCTTCTTCCCCCCCTGTTTTCAAAAGCATCACCAGTTTGTAGAATTGGCAAACCACGGCGCGACACCAGCCATGACTCGAACTGGGGCAATTCCGGCCCCAGCCTGTCCGATTTTCTACAGAGCTCGCCACCCAGCACCTGAACGCCACCAATTTTGACTTCCCGTTATTAATGCTATAATAAAAAGCACCTGCAGGCTTCACGCTAACGCCCAAAAAGGCGCCGTCAGCTTCATGCAAGCAATCAGTGTTGCCCTAGATGCCCTGAATCTCCAGGCACTAGGCCGGCGCCCAATCACATGCTGAGGGCCATCACCACCCGTGCAGAGCTCAAAAGTTTGACCATACTGCTGTGTATCTTATGTTGATTGTAAGATATGGATGGCTAAGACAGACCAGGATCAGGAGCATACCTATCAATCCTCCTACTTACGTTGCCCTCCGCCCCTCCTTCGCCGATCCCTGTCCTAAGCTCGGGGGTGTTTTAGGGGGGACGGCTCATGGTCAGGATAGATGGTACGTGACAGACGACAGCTGTGCAATTGGACCCAAGAGGCCACAGCACGCCGACTAGCCATGGACTGGCATGATGCATCAATAGAGCCCACATCGGGCAAGGACCTACGTATAAAGCCATGGGGCCGCATCCCAGTGATGTGTGCAGGTTCTTGAGAAGAGATTTTGCCTCGCTGTTCGCTTATCTGTCCTCCTGTCGTGCTTGTCCAGGCGAGAGAGATAGTCCAGAGCTGTCCAGCATATCCTGCCTCTACCGTCGTTGCGAACTGCCTAGGATGCGTTTCTCCCTGCAACACGCTTTTCTGGGCACGGCCCTGGCCGGCTCCGCGGCTGCGGCCGCTCTGTCGCGGAGAACACAGAGCTGCAATGGCTCGCCAGATCTCTGCGATCGGCTCTACAGCAATGTGACCTATGTGGGCTCGCACGATTCCGCCTTTGTTGGCATCCTGCCCACCCAGAACCAGTTCATCTCGGTTGCCAAACAGCTCAGCCTCGGCGTGCGCTTCCTGCAGGCCCAGTCTCACGACAAGGACGGTGTCATTGAGCTGTGCCACACGACCTGCCTCGAGGAAGACGCCGGCACCCTGGCCACCTATCTTGCCACGGTCAAGACCTTTTTGGATGACAACGCGGACGAGGTTGTGACCCTACTCCTGACAAATGGCGACAGCATTGCCGTCGCCGACTTCGGCACCGTCTTCAAGTCGGCTGGCCTCGACACGTATGCCTATGCTCCATCCGGCACGCTTACGCTGGCCGGCTGGCCCACGCTCGGGACTCTCATCTCCAGCGGCAAGCGCCTCATTGTCTTCATGGGTGCGTCCTCTCTGTTCCTGCCGGCCTCTGGCTCTTCGATCCAGCTAACAGGCAAACAGACTACCACGCCGACACATCAAAGGTTGACTACATCCTCAATGAGTTCACATACATGTATGAAACGCCATACGACACGACAGATCCCGACTTTCCTGAATGCACCATCGACCGGCCTTCAGGCGCCAGCGCAACTGGCCGTATGGGCCTTGTCAACCATTTCCTGGACCTTGACATCAACCTCTTTGGCGACGACATTTACATTCCCGACGCGATTGCTGCGTCCACGACCAACTCCATCTCGTCCATCACGGCGCAGACAAGTCTGTGCCTGAGTGCACATGGCCGCTTGCCCAACTTTGTCCTTGTAAGCGAGAGAAGAGCCTTATCTTTTGACATACACCGCTCCCCTGCCAGGTCAGCTGGCAGCAGACTGTCCGGCGCCAATCAGGCGCTAGTCGATTGGTGGCTGTGTTGATTCTGATGCGGCTTCGCCCGCTACGATCTGCTCGGTCAGAAATGACATCTTCCCTGCTGCGCCTCGTCGATTCCTTCTAGAAGAAATGGAAGACGTCAGACTGGCAAGAGAAGAGGAAAAATCAAGGGGGTCAATGCTAATCCCTCGCCATCATAGCTCGACTACATCAACGAGGGCCAAGCTATCGCTGCCCAGAACAAGCTGAATGGCGTCTAAGCCAGTTGTGTGCGTGTAAATGCCCTCATGCTTCCCTCCTCGTTTCACCCCCCAGGAGTGCTAATCTCCGGCAGTTGCGCTGCCCACTCTCGCCTTGCTGCATACAGGCACTTGACCTGTACAACACCCTAAAACTTCCGTCTCGGCTATGACCACAATGCACTTTCGGGTCACCGACAGCATCTCTTGGCCAATCACAGCCGTTGACCTCTCCTATCCCCTCGCCCCAGAATGGACGACACCCTGAGTACAACCCGGTTTCGCCTTGCTTTATTGTTCATAGGGACACCGAGCTGAGTGTGCTTACTTTGCTGCCTACTGCTAATCGCAACCTGTCACTGCCCTGGTGGCCTGTTTTGGAACGCCCTGAATGGATAATTTTGGATACACATTATACTTAGTGTAATTGACGATACGAATAAGACATGCACATATAAATTTTGGATGCAGACACTCTTGGATTGTATTTTCTTCTGTACCTTGGATTATTTTCACCGTTTGCGTCGCCGTTTTTTGCCTGCCATCATACCCACGCCTTACATATCTGTTAAGACTTGCCCGATCCACGTTTTTGTACCATGCAGCGAGCATGATGTCGTTTGAGCCAGTACTAAAAGATGGCAGTATGCTAGTTGATGAGGCTGAGTTCGAGAGAGCCTACGTCCGAGACTGGTTGGCTGGTGACACTAGCTACCAGAGTATTGTGGCATCTCTGTCCGACTCGGATCCGAGGCTCCGCAGTCGCGATCCGAAGGCAGTGTTGCAGAAGATTCCCTGGACGGACCATGGAAGAGTTGTCATTATGGAGATGGATGACACCGGGTCGTTTGGTCCGGCCATCGAGTTCCAGGATGTGGACAAGCTGCGTGATCATGTTGAACACAGCGGCTGTGGACAGAGGTCACACTGGAAAGAGAGCGCTGTCAGAAGTGACAGCGAGAGCCTCAAAACAGCACCCCGTCGACGACTCTTTATCATGGAGAGTATGGGGCCGGGATATGTCAGCGTCTTGGGCGAGCATCTGGGGATACACCCATCAGTCTTTCTCGACCATGAACGTGTCATCGTCATGAATACAGCCGCCCAAGGACAAAGTGACGGCATGCTGCTGCCATCAGTGTCCTGTCCCACATCAACGTCGGCGACAGGCAGAAATCAGCGCCATGTTACGCTGAAATACTTTGAGACCCTGCAAATTGATCGCCGTCCGGACAACTTCCGCCTAGTCTGTGGCGATTCCGGCCGCCATATTGGCGTATCTAGGACCGACGGACAGTTTACCGATGTCGGTGTCGTCCGGAGGAAATGCACCATATGGTCAAAGCTAACCCCCAAAGGTGGATGGGATTGTGAGTTTGGCTGTTCTATTCCCACAACCAAGACACGAACTAACCGGGAAAAAACAGGTCTGGTAATATGCGATCCAGAAGTGCGCAGTGTCCGCACTGGCTTTGAATATAATGACGCCTTTGACGTGAAGACGCAGCCGTACCAAGGCGGCTACGTAGACTTTGTCCCGGAATGGGCACAGATACGGGGGCAGCATGGTGGTCCTCCGCGCACCTCCATGCTCGACGATCTTGTCTTTTATATGAAACGGCACGCCAAAACCCTCGTCGTCCAAGGAGCGTACGCATCGGCGCCAGCCGAGTCCACGGCCGATCCGGACATTGTCGTTGGCACCTTTGTCCGCAAGATCATCGCCTCGCACTACCTCAAGCTGGCCGGCAATGTCCGAGCCATACTCTCCAGCGCACAGCGTGCCCTCAGTCGCAAGCATGACCTCGCCTCGCTCCCCATGGAAAAGGTGGAGGAGCTCTGGAGCGACATCCAGGCGTCAGAGCGGCGTGTCGGCGAGTACGGCGAAGACCTCGAGGCCATCATGCTGAAGCTAGGTATTGCTCTTGAGAAGCCGGCACCCGGAAGGGCTGCATCTGCATCTGCTCCATCGGCCTCACTCGGCATTTCTTATTCTCCCTCGGCACTCTCTCTCTCCGGCCCCTATTCGACCCCTCTTCACGACCTTGCTTCCTTGGATGCTGCAAGGCATCCAGAGACGCCGTCTGCTCCTGAACGAACAGGTGCAGGCCACACTCGCATGGCTGGAAGCGACGCCACGTTCTCTCTCTCTCCTTCGTCTACGTATGGCAGAGAGCAGCCGAGGAACAACGACGGAACCGAGACGGACAGGCACGAGAATCCGCCGGTAGAGGGCACACAAGACAACATGGACGAAGAGACAGATTTTGAAGAGGATAGAACGGCAAGGGAGGCTCAGCTCCGGCAATGGCTCGACTCGACGGTAGACTACCAGTTCCTGCTGCTGCGATTCCGTGAGCTGCGGCACCGCACCGAGTGCCTCAACTCGGCTGTCACAGGATTGGCATCCATCACAGGAAATAGGCAGGCCTACCACGAGCAGCAGCTAGCGCTGGAGACGGCCCGTCGGAGCATCCGCGAGGCGAAGAGCTCCAAGGCCGTCACTCTGCTTGGCCTCATCTTCATCCCGCTGGCCTACACCAGCTCGCTCTTCAGCATGACCGAGCCGTACGGTCCCGGCGGCGACGATTTCTGGCTGTATTTTGCAACGTCTGCACCTCTCATAATCATCGTGCTGGCAGCATACACCGCGCTGGACGCCGGCTACACTGACGACGGCACCAGCTGGTCTCTGGTCGTATTTCTGAAGACATCGCAGTCTTGGTTTTCGCGACTGTCAAGCAGCAGGCGACGGCCAGCAAGGGATCAAGAGAAACGAGTGAAGGTGTGAAAACCCAATACAGACAGAGAAGATCCATTGGCTGTTCTGTTTCTAAACAAGTTGTACATATTACATCGTAGTTTTTTTTTTCTTTCTGTACAGAGCACTCGTGGTAGCGGCGGACAGCACATAGATTAGCGTGGAATGACAAGACACGAATGACTAAGCAGAAGCTCCTGAAAATACACGGACATCTTTCGCGCTCTTCGTGGATGCCTTACTGCAGCTCTCCAGTTTTGGCATCGACACCCCTTTCAGCAGCCTCGTCACAGCATACTGACGACGCGTTAATTCCCCAGAGACCCGAACTGCTACGTGCCGGAGGAGCTGTCTCGACAAAAATTGCACCGACAGAATTGAGAAGGCAATCACCGAGCAATCGACATCACAAAGGGATCTCGACATTAAACACACGCTCTTCGAAAGCACAAACATGCTTCTTCGCAGCACGATCGCCTCCCAGCTCCGGTGACTGCCCCTGTGCGAATAAAGCCAGACCCAGACGCAAACCTGAACACGCAAGACACCGAAATGATGGACCTTCCTGACGCGAACGCGAAGATGGATGCACATTCAGTGTTGCCAAAGGCACGTACTGTACCGACTACAGATGCCGAAGTTGCAGACACTGTGATGGAAGGCACATACGAAAGTGAGCAGGTGCCGAACGGCGGCGACAATGCTGCCCCACATCCGAGCAAGCTACGAAAAACGCATCTTCTACAGAGGCTATGGGAGCAGGAGCAAGAGCAGGAGCTGTTTGCAAGCAGGTTGCAAAAGGTGCCGTCCTTGGATGAACAGGCGCGCGAGAGCCTGCGCCGATCGATCGGGCTGGCCCTGCAGCACGTGGGCTTCCACGCGGCGAGCGACGAAGCTCTCGAAAGCTTCCTGCTCATGACGGAGACGTGTGAGTACAAGTCCGAGATGCCATTTCCCGCTCCACCGTGTCTTCGTTGCACCCACTGACTAGAAGGTTTCCTGCAGACCTGCAATCCCTTGCCAAGGATATCGTGAGCGTGGCTCATGCTGCCCGTCGCACCCAGCCGATCCCGACGGACTTTGATCTGTCGTTTGCGCGCTTCAACCTGACCACATCGGCCCTCCGACCACACCTGCGGAATCCCGTGGCCAAGTCCAAGCTCACACCCACATACTTTGACCCGCTGGCGCGGCTGGGGCTCCGCGGCCAAGAGCGTGACCTGCCGCTGCTGAGCGACGAGCTGAGCGGAAAGGCCGAGAAAGACGCAAAGGCCTACATTCCCGAAGGGTTCCCCGATTTCCCGAGCATCCACACGTACAGACACACGCCCATCGATGTCGACACGGTCACTGTGCAGGGCCTCGGCATGCGGTACGACGATGGCGAGCCGGTGCTCCTCCTCGACGACGCCGGGGTGGCCGATGGCCCGCAGCCGCAGCTGCAGCTGCAGCAAGCAGCGATAGGGGGGGCAGCAACAGCAGCCGCGACGGCGGCGGCAGAAGCCGGGGCGGCGGGCAGCCTGCGCAGCGATCCGAAGCGGATCCGCGAGGCGGCCGCGGTCGAGGCCAAGCAGGCCGAGGAGGCGCTGCGGAGCCTCATGCGGGCCAGCAAGATCAACAAGCTGAAGGAGGTGCGGGCGGCCGCGGAGCGAAACCCGCTCTGCAAGCAGCGCTACGCGCTCTGGGAGACGGCCATGCGCGAGCTGATCGAGGAGAGCACGGTCAAGTCGCAGCCCGGCACGGTGCTGACCGCTGCAGCTCTGCGGGAGGAGATTGCCGACCAGAGCATGATGGTCAACGCCGAGAAGGCGTTCCACCGCAAGGAGATTCCGCGGAAACCAGCAAAACGACTGACGCAAAAGACGTGAGACCTCGAGGGGACCAAGCAGAGGTCTCATCTCTGGGCCAGGCCATGCGCCCTTCTCTCTCTCTGCATTTATTACGCGGGAACGCCGACGTTGGGCTGCGGACGCAGGGTTTTCTTGGGCACGGCATAACATCGATTTACGGCGCGAACAAAAGCGATATATCTTACTCCTTTCAGCCTTTGCAGCTGATTGCCAGCTGGCAGCTGGTCCTGACTCCGAACAAGCCCACCACGTGACTACTACGCGACTGTGGTTGGTTGCCCCTCGGACTTCTGATGCTTGGCGGCTATTGGCCAGGATCCCCACTTGTCCCCCTTTTGGCCCTAAGAGTTTTTTGGGCCTGCACAAAAAAAATTCAATAGGAGTGTGAATTCGGGCCCTAAAGTGCGTCGAACCCTCTTTTCTGCTATTTTTTTTTGTCTTGCTTCATTTGCCCGGGCTCCGACGATTCATCTCTTGAACCTACCCGCAACACGCTTCTCAAGAAGAACTGTTCCTTAATCCGACCTCTTCTTTTCCTACTCCCTTCTCCCTCGACAGCCCATCATGTCTGAGCAGCTCATCCTCAAGGGCACCCTCGAGGGCCACGTACGTTTTACACCTCCCCGTGTTTTGGCTGGCCGGCCTGCGTCTTGTTGTTGGAGAGGGGGAGCCGGGATGGACCTGTCTTGATCCGGAGCATAAAAACTCGGGAGAGGGAGGACGGACGATGGCTGTGGGAGAGGAACAGGACGACGGCCTGCCTGATTGCGGCACTGCGGCACTGTTGCTAATCAAGGTTGTTTGAACAGAGCGGCTGGGTCACCAGCTTGGCTACGTCCATTGAGAAGTGAGAAAACGATTCCGATCCTGGAGGGGGAAGGGGGGGGAGGGGGGAGAGGGGGGGGAGCGAGCCTGGTGGGAAGGACGTCGGGCAGACTGGGAGGAAGAGGGGACTTTTTGTGCTGACAAGAAGAACAGCCCGAACATGCTTCTGTCCGGCAGCCGCGACAAGACGCTGATCATCTGGAACCTCACCCGGGACGAGTCCCAATACGGCTACCCGAAGCGGTCGCTGCACGGCCACTCGCACATCGTGTCGGACTGCGTCATCTCCTCGGACGGCGCCTACGCCCTGTCTGCGTCGTGGGACAAGACCCTGCGCCTGTGGGAGCTGGCCACCGGCACCACGACCCGGCGGTTTGTCGGCCACACCAACGACGTCCTGTCCGTGTCCTTCTCGGCCGACAACCGGCAGATCGTCTCTGGCTCGCGCGACCGGTCCATCAAGCTGTGGAACACCCTGGGCGACTGCAAGTTCACCATCACCGACAAGGGCCACGCCGACTGGGTGTCGTGCGTGCGCTTCTCGCCGAACCCGCAGAACCCCGTCATCGTCTCGGCTGGCTGGGACAAGCTGGTGAAGGTACGTTTCGCCCGTTTCGCCCGCTTCGCTGCCACGTTGATTGCCTTGCCCCTCTCGCTGCTCCCTCCTTCATACCAAATGATGCTTTGCAACCTTAAAAGTATTTGCTACTTCAGAGCCCTGCTACGGCTTGGCCATGAGACAAACTATTACACCAATGCACTGATGCTATATTTCTTCCACCTCTTTCTGTTTCACCCCGAGGACTTGTCCTTCTTTTCGGAGACGTGCCGCTAACGCTGGCTGGATGAAAACCATAGGTCTGGGAGCTCTCGACCTGCAAGCTGCAGACTGATCACATCGGCCACACCGGCTACATCAACACCGTCACCATCTCCCCCGACGGCTCCCTGTGCGCCTCGGGCGGCAAGGACGGCACGACGATGCTGTGGGACCTGAACGAGTCCAAGCACCTGTACTCGCTCAACGCCAACGACGAGATCCACGCGCTCGTCTTCTCGCCCAACCGGTACTGGCTGTGCGCGGCGACGGCGTCGAGCATCATCATCTTCGACCTCGAGAAGAAGACCAAGGTGGACGAGCTCAAGCCCGAGTTCCAGGCCGTCGGCAAGAAGAGCCGCGACCCGGAGTGTGTGTCGCTGGCCTGGAGCGCCGACGGCCAGACGCTGTTTGCCGGCTACACCGACAACATCATCCGTGCCTGGGGCGTCATGTCAAGGGCATAAGCGTCTGTGCCGGCACGATGACGGGAGATGTGCGGCGCTCGTGTGCTAGTGCGAGCGCGGACATGTGGCCATGTTTGGGTAGCATGCTGGTCTCTTAACCGGGGATCATGGACAGAACAGAGGGCCTGGCGCGCGTTTGCTGTGACGGCAGCCTCTCTGTTGTCTGTGCTTATTCTGTCTCGGCCATGCGTGTGTCGAGTACGGAGTGAGTGGATGGGCGAGAGAGAGAGAAGAGGGAGAGGAAGAGGGAGCGTGGGATGAAGCAGCGATGGTAGCGGGGCGGGGAGGCGTAACAAGGAATCCTGACGTCTTTTGTCTCGTTGTGTCTTCAATCGGACTTCTATTTCTTCTTCGGCAGCCATCAAGGAGGGGGGAAAATCCTTACAATAAAAAAAAGGGAAAAGCAAAATCTTCTAAAAATCAAGAATCATGCCTGCAGTGAGATGGGGTGAGAGGACGAGCACAGACGTGCTGTGGGACACATGAGATGAGGTGCTGATGCTTAGCTAATTCCCTCCCGGCCGGGATTAAGGCGAATCGGCACCGGCTCTCGGCCGCGCTCGCCGATCCTCACAGGGGAATGTATCTTATTGGCGCGTGACTGCCAGAGGACCCTTGTGTTAGACGATTGGCCCGCTTCAGACGTCTCTCGTTACGAGCACTTTATTTCGCAGTTTTTTCTCGTTATCTTGGATTTCGCCTCTGACCGTTTTTGGGAGTTTTCCCGTACTTCTCTCACGTTCCTGGCATCGCGCTCAAGACAGCTAGCTGCCGAACCAAGGAATTCCCAGGCTCGCCGAATCCCCACACCGTATTCAGCATCTCGCAGCCGGCAGACTCTCGACGTCATGAGCTCAGACAGACGGGCTGGCGCCGCGCAGGAGCGCGGCGGGCCCAACGTAGAGCGCCCGCCAGAAGCAGGCGGCCGACCCGAGGCGGCCGAGAAGACGAGGCGGGACGTGGTGCGATGGCGCGACCTGCCGCACAGGGGCCAGCTGACGGTGCTCACGCTGGCGCGGCTGAGCGAGCCGCTGGTGCAGACGTCGCTGCAGTCGTACATGTTTTACCAGCTGCGGTCGTTTGACCCGGCGCTGCCCGACTCGACCATTGCCGGCCAGGCTGGCATCCTCAACGCCAGCTTCACGGCCACGCAGTTCCTGACGGCCATGGTCTGGGGCCAGCTGGCCGACTCGCCGCGCTTCGGCCGCAAGCGCGTGCTCATGATCGGCCTCACCGGCACGAGTGCGTCGCCCCTGTCGCGCAAGAAGCGCCCTGTCCCTGCTGACCGGTTCAACCCAGTGCTCTCCTGCCTCGGCTTCGGCTTCTCCCAGTCCTTCTGGCAGGCCCTCTTCTTCCGCTCCCTCGGCGGCGCCACCAACGGCAACATTGGCGTGCTGCGGACCATGTACGTCGTGGCTTGGACGTCGGGCGTAGGAGCGGTGCTGACGGCGGTTGTCTCGATACAGGATCAGCGAGATCGTACAGGAGAAAAAGTAAGCGCGCTTCCATGCGGGCCCGTTTTCTTGCCGGATCCCCCTAACAGCAGCAGATACCAGTCGCGGGCGTTCCTGCTGCTGCCCATGACCTACAACATTGGCGTCATCATCGGCCCCATCCTCGGCGGCGTCCTATGCGATCCCGCAAACAGCTATCCGGGCCTCTTTGGCGACAACGCCTTCTTCCTGCGGTTCCCCTACGCCACGCCGAACCTGCTGAGCGTCTTCCTCCTCCTCTCTGCCACGCTGGCCGTCTGGATGGGTCTCGAGGAGGTGTGCTTCCAGTCCTGTGTCCTGCCCTGTGGCCTGTCCGCGGCAGACGTCCGTCTTCTAACAGCTTCCCAGACGTTGGACTCGCTGCGCGGCAAGCCCGACTTTGGCTTTGCACTGAGGCGCAGGATCGTCTCGTTCTTCCGACGAGCGCCGGCGGACGACGTTGCCTACGTGCGACTGGCGACAGACGACGAGACCACCGAGTACACGGCACTGCTGCTGCCTGCCGAAGCAGCATCAGCATCGGCATCGGCATCGGCATCGGCGTCCAGGAGACAGACACGTGCACGCTACACGCAGCGGCTGCCGTTCCGGCGCCTGCTGACCAAGAACGTGACGCTGACGCTACTGGCGCAGTGCATCTTTGGCTTCCACCTGGGCGCGTTCAACTCGCTATGGTTTGTCTTTCTGTCGACGCCGGTATACGATCCGGCCAAGGCGCCGGGGCCCGACGGCAGCGGCAGCGGCAGCGGCAGCAGCAGCGACAGCCGGTTCTACCTGCAGCCCCGGATGCCGTTCTTCTTCACGGGCGGCATCGGGCTGCCGCCGGCCGAGGTCGGCCTGGCGATGGCGATCCTGGGCACGTTTGGCATCCTGATGCAGCTCTTCTTGTACCCGGCCGTGTCGGGCCGGCTGGGCACGCTGCGGTCGTGGCGCGTCTTCCTCTGCCTCTTCCCGCTGACGTACTTTCTCGTGCCGTACCTCAGCCTCGTGCCCGGTGCCTCGCCGCCGCCGCACGCAAAGGACGGCCCGGCCATCTGGCTCGCCATCGCGGCCGTGCTGCTGCTGCACGTCGTCGCCCGCACCTTTGCGCTGCCGGCCCAGACCATCCTCGTCAACAACTGCACGCCGCACCCGTCCGTGCTGGGGACGCTGCACGGACTGGCCCAGAGCACGAGCTCGCTGACCAAGACGCTGGGGCCGGTCCTCTGCGGCTACCTGTACGGCCTCGGCCTCGACCGCGGCGTCGTCGGCGCCGTCTTCTGGTGCCTCAGCCTGGTCGCCGTGTGGGGTTTCACCGCCAGCCTGGCCGTGTACGAGGGCAACGGGCACGAGATATGGCTGGAGGGAGACGCAGAGGAGACGTAGGGGTCAACGGGGGGGGGGGGGGATGTGTCGAGGCAGCATAGAGTCGGGGAAGATGGATCGGGAGCGAAGAGCACATAGACATAGACGGGAGTAGAGCAAGCGACTATCATTGATGGCAAGTACATGTCCATGGAGCCATTGAGCCCCTTTGCAATCTCCATCGACTTCGTCGTCGCTTGTCTTGCTCTCAGGAGGGAACGCTGCTTACGGCACTGCCCACGTGAGTGATGACTCAGCAGACGGGCAAATTACCCAAAACACCGTACCGCGACCTAAATGGGCTTCGCGTCTTGCAACGGCCGCGCTCGGCAACCCTTCACCTCTCCCCCATCTTCTGGCCTGCCATGCAAGACCTTGCGACTCTCCGTGCCGGCGGCTACCGCGGGGCCGGGCTGACGAAGCTGAAGCTGGGCGAGCGGCTGGCCGACGGGCAGTTCCCGCGCGAGATCCTCGACGACGTGGGCGACACGCTGGAGCACCTCGACCTGTCGGGCACGGGGCTGGCGTCGCTGCCGGCGGACTTTGGGGCGCGGCTGCCGCGGCTGCGCATTGCCTTTTTCAGCGGCTGCGCCTTTGCGCGGTTTCCGGGGGCGGCCCTGGCCGGCTGCGCGCAGCTGGAGATGGTGGCCTTCCGCAGCAACGGCATGACGGAGGTGGCGGGCGAGGCCTTTGAGGACGGCGGCAGCGGGGGTCCGACGCCGTTTGCGGCGCGGCTGCGCTGGCTGATCCTGACGGGCAACGGGCTGACGGCGCTGCCGGCCAGCATCGGCCGCTGCGCGCGGCTCGAAAAGTGCATGCTGTCGGGCAACCGGCTGTCGGCGCTGCCCGACGCCATGGCCGGCTGCCAGAGCCTGACACTGCTGCGGCTCTCGGCCAACCGGCTGGCGCGGCTGCCCGCCTGGCTGCTGACGGCCATGCCGCGGCTGGCCTTTCTCTCGTTTGCCGGCAACCCGTGCTCGTCGGCCGCGGCCTCGGCCGCAACCACGCGTCCGTCGACCGCCTCGGCCGCCTCGGCGCTGCCGCACATCGACTGGAGCCAGATCGAGGTGCACCACGTGCTCGGCGAGGGCGCCAGCGGCGTCATCTCCAAGGGCGTGGTGCGCAGCAGCAGCGGCCTTTCGGGCGAGAGCACGCCGGTATCGGGCCTTTCGACGCCGGCGATGCAACCGACGACCACGACGGCGGCCGAAGATGCCGTGGCCATCAAGATCTTCCGCGGCGCGCTGACCAGCGACGGCACGCCGTACGACGAGATGGCTGCCAACATTGCGGCCGGACACCACGTCAACCTGGTGCGGGTGCATGGGCAGATCCGGTTTGCCGAGGACGAGGAGGAGGAGGACGACGACGACGAGGAGGGCGGGGGGGGAGGAGAAGAAGAAGCAGCAGCAGCAGCAGCAGACGCGGACAAGGGAGAGACAGACGCCGTGTTCAAGGGCGGCATCGTCATGGAGCTGATCCCGCCGCACTACCGCGTGCTCGGCCAGCCGCCGTCGTTTGCGAGCTGCACGCGCGACTGCTTCGACCACCGCGGCGACGACGCCTCGCCTCTGTCGGCAGACGCAGCTCTGGCCATCCTGGCGGGCGTGGCCTCGGCCGCCGAGCATCTGCACGCACGCGGCATCGCCCACGGCGACCTGTACGCACACAACATTCTGGTCACGGGACACGACAGCGGCAAAAAGAGCAAGAGCAAGAGCAAGAGCAGCATCGACAGCGTCGGCATCACGCACGCGCTCCTCAGCGACTTTGGCGCGGCGACATTGTATGGCATCGACAGGGACAGCGCCGACGACGACGACAGTAGCAGCCTGGATCCCCTAGAGAAGATCGAGGTGCTGGCCTTTGCCCACCTCGTGGCCGACGTGCTGGGCCTGATGGGCGACACGAAGCCGCAGCAGCAAGATGCGGCCGTCCGCAGTCGTCTGCAGAAGCTGCACCAGCTGTGCGAAGTCGGCGTCGTAGCCGACCGTCCGACCTTTGCTGCCGTCGGGGCCGAGCTCAGGGACATCCAGGCACAGACGGCCGAGCTGAGAGCTTAGACCAGGTCACCATCCCCCTTCTTGTGCGAGGGTCAGGCGGACGATGCCAGAAAACACGCCTTTTCTCAGGCCACTTGTCGTGCGACTGGTCCAACCCGTGATGCAAAGGACGCTGCGGCGAGGGGGGGCCGTGGTCGGCCTGGTTGGCTGGGGGGCTGTCTGGCCAGGTGGAGATTTGAGCTTATTACGGAGAAACCCTCTTTTTTCTTTCTTCTTCTTCCTTCTTTTTTTTGGCCTTGTTTTCTCTTTTTTTTTCTTCTTCTGTCCCTCGGCATCGCACCCCCCTGCAGCTGAGAGATCATTTCCTCAACAGGAAGACCTATGGCTTCGCAGCTCCCCTGTCCCCCTTCACAACACCCGCAATCACGATCCCGGACACGCATCATTTGCTGTTTGCAATGTGTCTTGTTCTCCCCCCCCCTTATTTTGCTTATTCAGCCTCACAGCACCACAGCACTGCCGACACAGCCGGCAGCAGCCAGACGATAGAATAGACAGACGTAGACTTGGCAGAGATATCGGTGGAGCGTATGCGTTGTATCTTACAGCACGAGTAGCCTTGATATAAGGTTGGCGCAACTTCAGCGTGCCGATCCCATTCTCAACGGCGACAAGCCAATTCCATAACGGCAGTGGGCCTCTAGCTGGCGATCCTCATCGTTGCCGGCATTTCGTGGAGCTAGGGTACGCTCTCTGACCCTCACCTGGACCGTTTCAGAAGCCCTATCGAGCTGCCTGTGTAGGCCATCTCGTGGGGTGGGCCGTGATCTCTCTGGCCGCAGCCTGAACGATGGCAACCCACCACTGATTGCGTGGCCGCAAGCGGCATAGCAGTCGTGGCTCGGACAGAACGCGATGCACCTGTCGAGATAAGCCTGGCGATCAGAGCAAAGCCCGGCCTTGGCATGTGATATGAGCAGACGACGGCAGATACGAGCTCGCCTACGGGGCATTTCCATCCGCAGCCAGCAGAGGTGGCCGTCGTGTCCATTGGCCGGGCTATGCGCCCTCCTCGTACTATGCAAGACATGCAACATGAGATCTGTTGCCTTTGCGCCCGCGGCTGTCGGCTGCGGCCTGGCCGACGGAGGGACTGGCAGAGCAAGAGTGCTTTTCTCATACGGCCCAAGAATACATACACAGTAGTACGACAGCGTGGCCGCTGGACGGCTGCGTCTGTGGGCGGTGAAGCTGCCCCTCTCCTTGCAGCCGTTCTCCTAGGAGATGCACAAACAGGTCTCAGGCACGTGCAGACCCACTCAGAAGCTATTCCGCTAGAAGCAGCTCCTTGGCTTCTGTCCCTCTTCCTTTTCCTCTGTACGAGTACGGGTGCCCCGTACAAGTTACAGGTATTCTATTTTCGTTCGGATATGTCCGGCCCATGCCATCGACTGCCTCGACCTGAGGCTTGTGACAGAGCTTTCGAACCACCTACAGTCAAACCTCGCATGGGCCGTCCGTGCCGCCATCCGACAAAGCAGAGCGAAACACGTCCTGCTACATGCCCGCACCCCGTCTGCCCACAGCTGCCTGTAGCCGACGGCCGGCAGCCTGCAACCTGTGATCTGCCAAGACATGCAGCACTGAAATATCCTTCCCACCCCCCCCCACTGAAGCCGAAATTGCGAGTACGCCGGGCTGTTGCGACCCTTTCGCGCTACCAACCGCCTAAGCGCTGGAGAGAGGCCCCTGCGCCCTGCAATTAACACCTGCATTTGCCAACGGCAGCCCTAGTGGGGGCAACATGACTTTGAGGTGGGTCGTGGCTGCCCAGCTTGGCAGCAGAGGCACAGCATCTTGCATGGTCCGTATCCTAATACTATGTACGCGCAAGGAAGGAGCGACCGGCTGCTATCCCGCAGACGGCGCCCTCTCTGATCACCGCCGGGCGTTCTTGGCTCGGCCATTGTCCCTTTGATCCTCATTTCCAATCGATCGACCAACGCTGCTTCGTCCTGCATGCGCAGCTGACTCGTCGAGTTGTGGATGGGCACACACATCTTGATTTGTCTCTGGCGTGTGGCCTTTTGGGCACTAGCGCAGGGATCAAATCGAAACCACCACTTCCTCTTCCGCGCCAGGATAATTATGGAGACAGGGCAAGACAAAGAAGAAGACGAAAAACAGGCCATCGACATGGCTCCGGTCTCATTTGCAGGAACAGGGCCGGATGCCTTCCCCATGTCAGATATCTCTTGCCTCTACGATACGCAGCAGGCACGCTGACTGGCTGACTGCCTCTGGCTAGCCGTCCACATGCAGCCAAGGTCTTGCTGCAAAAGGGCCCGGACCAATGGCCAACTGCCGGCGACGACACAACCTCGCCGACCGACCGTATCGTCTGCACCCATGAAGCAGGGTTTTTTCTCGCTTTTAACCCTTCTCCCTTCTCCGCCGCCCTCTGACAGCTCTTGCTTCCCCTCTGGTAGCCGCAGCAGTCACACCGCAACCGCTGCCCTAATACCACACCCACCAGAACCGTTGGCGACACCTGCGAGTGCCGGACGGCCTCGGGCACCACTCTCTCGCACTCACACAGTGCTGCCAACCAACCGCCGCCTTGCGGGAGACCACTTGCCCCAGTCGGTCAGACTACCTCCGTTGCCTGCACGTCACTCCCTCCTCCTCCGCCTTCAAGACTGGAATCCCTCCGTACTTCTGTGGCCCCTCTGACGGAAACAAGTGCAAACGGGACAAAGGGATGAAAAAAAATAGGATTGCGCAGCTGAGACCTGCCCGCTTGACTGAAGTGCAAGGAAAAAGACTCTTACAAGTCGGGGGGACCTCATTTGAACGTCGCAAGGGACGAGAACGAGTGCGGCCTCTCTAATCTCCCCACCCTTTCACTCTCCTGCAGTCTGCCGGCCGTCGTCCTCAACTTGTCCTTTCCAACCGCCTCGGCATTTGACCTTCTTTTATTATTTATCTCTCCTCCCTGCTCTCTCCCCGCCTCCCCCTCCCCGGTCCGTCCCCCCTTCATCCGACTCTGTTTCTCTTCTCTCCTCCCGCCATGCGGTGCACCCATGATTCTCGGATCCCCAAGAACCTCATCTCTTCGTGGTTACACCCAATCTAAGCTTCCCGCACGTTATGCCTTAACTCGGGTGCTTTCCTGCATCAGCTTTTCCCCCGATCGCCCACTGCCTTCATATCTTGTGGTGTTCTCCGTCCCTGGAAGAGGTGACCCTTTTGTTGGCCTTGTTGTCTCTGTTGCCTACGCACATGTCTTTAAAAGGCTAGCAGCCAGACCGCCGCTTGCTTGCCAGTTTGCTCCGTTTTCCACCTATGCGTGGGCTGGGCCAACTGCATCTCACAACGTGCCCCGTCTTTGCTATCCCTCCGCGAAGAGCCGCTGTCATTACTTTTCGTCCCCCTTGCACAAGCCACCCACGCTGTCAGCATGCCTCCTCCGCATCTTCCTATAGACCTCGCCAACTTCCCGTCTCTCCGCACGCGGAAGGCGCTGCTTATTCTCGATGCCCAAAACGAGTTCCTGGCTCCAGGCAGTGCACTGTCCGTCCAACAACCCGAAGGCTTTGTAGAACGCACTCTGGCCGTGGCCCGCGCATTTCGCAGCTCGGGTTCCGGGGATGTTTTCTGGATCCGCAGCCAATTTGAATGCCATCGCCCGACAGCAGAGACACACCTCATGACGACAGACGTGCTGCAGGCATCGAGGAGCCGCCGCCAGCCCCCGCTGCCAAAAGACGACCAGGATGCGGACCCGGAGGCGTTTCTGAGCATCGGCGGGGAAGAACCCCTTGTCAAGGAGACGCAGGCAAAGAGATTCTATCCCGGAAGCATCGGCAGCGAGCTGCTGCCGGATGTCTTGGCTACCGTCGACACACGCCAAGACTTGGTTTTCGCCAAGACGCATTATTCTGCCTTCCAATGCAGCCAGCTGCTCATGCGCCTCCGCACGCACTTTGTCACCGAGCTGTTCATCTGCGGCGCCTTGACCAACATCAGCGTCTTTGCCACGGCGCTGGATGCTGCCCGCCACGGCCTTGCCCTGACTCTCATCGAAGACTGCTGCGGCTACCGAAGCGAAATCCGCCACCAGAATGCCGTCGCGGGTCTGGTCCAGCTGACAGGCTGCGAAATGGTCGACTCTGACTGCCTCATCCAGTCCCTGGAATCCGCCCCTGCACCGGAGGACCGGCGGGTCTACGGCAATCGAACCGCCTCCGGTGCCGCTGCAGGGGCGTCCGGCATGACCGGACGACCAAAGACACGCCCAAAGACACGCCCATCGACGAGGCGGGCACCCGAAGGCCCTATCGGGGTCAGCGGCAAAGGCGACGACGCCTCGGCTGCTCGCCCAGGTGGCAGCTTACCCGTACGTACTAGAGCTCCAGCATCCGACGAATTGGAGAAGAAGGGCAAGGACAAGATGGAAGCCGATGAAGGTGCGCTGGGCCCCTCCGAGAGTTGCTCAGAGCCTCCTTCACATGATGAAGCCCCGAAACTAAGCCATGCGCCTCTTGTAGCCGAAGCTCTCTCCAAAACAGCTCAGCCGCAACCGTCACAGCCGGTACAGCCCATGGCAGCGGTAACGCCGGCCTCAAACGGCCCAATTTTGGGTCTTGTACCAGAAGTCGACCACGATTCGAGGCCAGCCACGGCAGACAGACTCGCCGTGTCATCGAAACGCCGAGAAGTGGCCGAAAGTCGGCCGGATCACGAAAATACAACAGCTGAAGCAGCGTCCCAGCCCTCAGGAGAAGAGGCTGGGAAAGAGGACGATACTGCCCCGGCTGTGGACGATTCGAAAGACCGTTCGCCGCCTACTTCGGCAATCCCACATGAAGATGCCGCCGGCAGCCCGGTCACAGAGTCGACAGTGCCGTCGCCGGCAGACGAAGACCTTGCGGACAAAGTCACGGGGACAGAGCCTCTGTGCGAGGGCGACACAATCATGTACCACAATGTCTTACCGCCATCGATAGAGGACGGGATCTATGACCGCCTCTGCGAAGAGGTCCACTGGCTGCGGATGACACATCAGGGAGGAGAGGTTCCGAGGTTGGTGTGTGTTCAGGGCGACATGGACGAGGACGGGAACATGCCAATCTATCGCCACCCAGCCGACGAATCGCCACCTATGGAGTCGTTCAGTCCGGCAGTGTTGAAGATCAAGGCGCGCATCGAGGAGATTGCCGGACACCCACTCAACCACGCACTGATCCAGCTGTATCGCACAGGCCACGACTACATCTCTGAGCATAGTGACAAGACGCTGGACATTGTCCCTGGGTCGTTTGTCTGCAATGTGAGCCTCGGTGCCGAACGGACCTTTGTGTTTCGCACGAAGAGGACGGATAAGGACCACAAGGATAAGACCGACCTGGAGCAAAATGCAGAAAGCAAGGACGCAGAAGGCGGCGTGGGGGACGACACGGGCGATGTGGGCGACGAGAAAAAGCGGCAAATCTGCAGGGTGCAGCTGCCGCACAACTCGCTGTGCCGCATGGGACTGCAGACAAACATGCGCTGGCTGCACGCGATTCGGCAAGACAAGCGGATGGACCGGGACAAGACGGCGGCAGAGCTGGCGTACGGTGGCGGGCGCATCAGCCTGACGTTCCGGCAGATCGGAACGTTTATGAACAGTGACCAGACGCTGATCTGGGGCCAGGGTGCGCGGTCGGCATCGCAGAAGGACGCCGGGACGGTTGTCAACGGACAGACAGACGAAGCGATCCGGATGCTCAAGGCGTTTGGCACCGAGAACCACAGCTCCGAATTCGACTGGGAGAAGCACTACGGCGAAGGGTTCGACGTGCTGCACATAGGCACGGCGGCCAGACTCTTCTCCAGCTCAGACCCGGCAGCAAACCTGAGCATCCAGCTGATGCTGGCAGAGTTTGGGATGGGCTATGCAAAGGGCAGCATCGGCGAGACGGCCGAGGACGGCGACGGTTCTGCCGGGACGTCGATCCTGGACCTGCCGGTGCGGTTTGCGGATCGCGACGGCTCCGTGGTGGATGGCGTGCTGGCCATCATGTTGTACCTGGACAGCGTGTATGGACGCTCCAAGGGAGCCGTGGCTGAGAAGCTGGAGGCGGCACGCACGTTTACGAGGCTGCAGCAGGCACTGAAGCTGCAAGACACATGGAGGTCTGTACACAAGACGGCCGATGCAGCGGAGGCGACGAGCAACAAGTCTCTGCTCTCTGGCCTTGCTGGTGAGCTGACGACCTGGAACGGCTATGCGTCTGGTGGCAAATTCACAGGCGGCGGCAATGTTGCTTCGCTCGCCGACTTTGGTTTCTGGCCAGTGCTGCACGAGCTAGAAAAAGCATGCGACGGCGGCGAGGCCGGGCTGATGACCGAGCTCAAACGGCTCAAGCTCGACCATCTGGTGGAGTACTACAGCATGTTCAAGGCGAGAGAGAAGGTGCAGCAGGCATGTTCGCCGTGAGTGATGTGCGAAGCCTGTTGGGTTCTGTTTTGGTTAGCGGCACAAATGGAGGATACACAAAAACATACAAAAAGTGGAGGCGAAATATATATGTGTGTATATATATATATGTAATAGGATTGTGGTTATCGGTAAGGGGGTATATTTTAATAGAACACTGGATTTGCGTCGTTTTGATTTCATACAGTCAATCAGTCGTGTGGGACATTGGTAGCTCATAATACAGAAGGCAGGGGCGACGAGTCCTTGAGCAGCTGGAAGGCGAAGCTGCCCCAGGGCGAGCTGGCGACCCAGGTGATGGGCTCCGGCGGCCGGCGGGCCAGCAGGGGCGGAGGGACGTGTGCCGCGTGTATGCGCAGCCAGCCGAAGAGGCCCGTGCGCACAGAGACGGCGATGCCGGAGCCGGAGTTGCTGCTGCTGCTGCTGCCGGCGGGCAGTCCTGCGCTGCCGACGACGAGGGTGCCCCAGCAGGGGCGGTCGCGCTGGCGGCGGGGGCCGTAGAGCACGCGCTGGTGGGCGGTGGCGACGACGTCGGCAGAGGGCGGCAGACGAGGGTCGACGCGGAAGACGTGGACGTGTTGCAGGTCGTCCTGGGAGACGGGGGCCGCAAAGACGGGCTCGGCAGGCTCGGCAGGCTCGGCGGGCTCGGCAGGCTCTGCAGGCTCAGCAGGCTCGGCGGGCTCGGCAGGATCGGCAGGATCGGCAGGCGCGGCATCGCGGGGGACGGCGACCATGCTGGCGCGCATGCCCAGCAGGGCGCGGACGTCGAAGCGCGCCTCGAGGTCGACGACGACGACGGCCTGGCGCGTCGGCGCGGCCACGACGGCGGCGGCCAGCAGATACAGCAGCGGCAGCGGATGGGGCCCGCCGACGTCGAGGCCGGGCGCGCGGGTGGCGCGGAAGTGGGCGGCGACGAGGCGCTGCAGGGCCGGGACGGGGATGATGGGGGTGGTGGTGGTGGTGGTGGTGGTGACGGTGCCCACGTCGACACTGGGAATGGCCGGCCTGGCTGTTTCTGCTTCCGACAGACGGGAAGGAGCGCTGCTGCTGCTGGCCCGTAGCTGGATCTGGTGCAGGAGCTGGCGACAAGGTGTCAGCAGAGGAGACCGGGAGAGGGAGACACCTCGACAGACGTACTTCTTCCAGGCTCATCTCCTCAATCTCGCCCAGGATGCGCCGGCCGACGGCGGCAGCAGCAGCGGCCGGATCCGAGGCGGTGGCAGCCATGGGGGGGGGGGGGGGGGGGGTGTGAAGGGAACAGAGGGCGAGGTTGTAG
This sequence comes from Grosmannia serpens, assembly GCA_029299595.1. Taxonomy (NCBI): domain Eukaryota; kingdom Fungi; phylum Ascomycota; class Sordariomycetes; order Ophiostomatales; family Ophiostomataceae; genus Grosmannia; species Grosmannia serpens. The sequence goes on from JANSMH010000022.1 coordinate 145,161, forward strand.
GGCGGTTGTGAGGCGGTTGTTGGGAAAAGAGGCGGCGGCTTTCACACCAAAAATGGCCCCTCTCCCAGTCCAAAAAGCGACACAAATTCCAGAACTCGGACACACCCCAAAACCATACCGCGGCAGCACACCGTCACCACCACCAGAAATGACGCCGCCCTGCTACACGTTTCCGGCCGCCGAGCTGGCCGACCGCGTGCAGCTCGACGGACACGGCCGCCAGCGCAAGCCGCCCGCTGCTGGTAGCAGTAGCAATAGCAGCAGCGGCGGCGGCGGCAGCAGTCCACCAGCCCGCCCCTTTGGCGTCGACCTCGCCCGCGACTGCACCCTGCTGGCGTCCATGGTGCAGTACAGCTGCGCGGTGGCGCATCCCCGCGAGCGCGACAGTCCGGTGCGGTGCTGGCCGGTGCAGCGGCTCTTTCGCCGGTTGGTTCTGTTTCCAGCTGCTTTGTTTTTCTTGTTTTTTCTTGTTTTTTCTTTTTTTTTCTTTTTTCTTTTTTTGGCGTGTTCTCTGACCATACCAGATGCCAGGACAGGTCCGGCAGCTTCACCGTGGAGACGACGGCGTGGGAGGGCAGCGAGGAGCGGATGGGCGTCGACAGCAGCAGCAGTGCCTGAGAGGAGCCCGCGGCATGAACCGGCCTCGTCGGCCATTGTCTCTTTACTTCTCGGGCTGTCGCTACGGTGGGAACATGTTGCACTGTCGCGATTCTCAATCATTCTCGCATTGCGTTCTCACATTGCGTTCTCACATTGCTTTCTCATCGGCCTCTCCGTCTCTCCCGTCACAACCACAACGGTGCATACTTCAGCAAAGGCCCTCGTGCTCGCGGCCGCTATGATTCTCTGTTCTCTTCCCGGCCTCCTCGGCCCTCATGTACACGCTCGCCGTCCGTCCGCACTCGAGCAGCCGCCCGCACTCAAGCACCTGTCCGCTCGGCGCGCTCCTTCTCCAGCTTCTGGTAGTAGTTGTCGCGCGCAGCCGTCCGCGGCACATGGTAGCCGTACCAAAAGGCGCTGCCAGCCGTCGCACCGAGCGCTGCACAGAAGACGGCCATTGTCAGCCACAGACGCGCAGGAGTCACCAGAGAGGGGATAAGGGTATGCTGTCATCGACGTACTGAGAGCCACGGTCAGGTCCGCAATCAGCCTGCGGCGGAGCATCTAGAACAATATCCCGCAATGTCAGCTCCAGCTCCAGGCCAACGCACTCTCCCTCTCCTCTGCCCTGCCCTCTCAATTGGCATGCATCCCGCTTGCTGCCCCTCGCTTCCCGTCTTTCGCCGCGCTCCGCCTCATACGTACACCGGTAATCGGTTGAATGGCCATTGTGATGGTGGGTGTTTCTGGGCCAAAGGCGGAGGAGCCGGCTGTTTGCAATTGCTGCTTTCGGGGTGGTGGCTGGCGGGTGGTAGTTGCGTGCTGATTTCGGGTGTTCCAGGACGAAGCGAGAGAGGGAAAAAAAACACAGTGAGCTGCCGACAAATGGTCTGATGCTTATTTCCCCCAATTCCGACGCTCGCGGTGGCCCGGAGTGTCACGTGGGGTAGATCACGTGATTATGATCACGTGTCTTCGTTTAGTATGATTACCTCAGCAAGTACGGACCAACCAGCGAGCGAATTGAAGGTAACGCATTTTTCAAGGCAAAAGTGCCCCCCCCCCTTCAACAGTACGGCAACCAGGGACGGCGTCCACAATGAGTCTCAACATGTCCTCGCGGAGGGTGCTAGCGACAGGTGTGTATCTGGGAGACGGGCTATGGCATATGACGGGCGGGCTGGCGGGCTGGCGTGCTGACAGGAAGGGGGACGAGCAGCCTCGAGCGGCTTCCGGCCGGCCACGGCCACGGCCACGGCCACGGCCACGATGACGGCAGCGACGGCACAGCGGGCGCAGCGGGCGGCAGCACGGCCGCTGCACACGACGGCGGCGCGGGCGGTGGACTGGGGGCGGCTGTTTGGGCGGAAGAAGAAGAAGGCGGCAGCGGCCGGGACGGGCGACGTGGCCGAGGGGCTGACGGGGGACGTGGCGCGGAGCCGGACGCGGCAGGCGCTCAAGGACCGGATGACGAGCCCGCAGCTGGGCGCGAGCCCGTTCCTGAGCGAGATGGAGGGCGCGGGCGAGGCGGACGAGACGGCCGACCAGGCAGGCGACCAGGCAGCCGGCAAGACTGCAGGCAAGACCGCAGGCAAGACCGCAGGCAAGACCGCAGGCAGGACGGCGGCATCGGGCGTGCGCAACGAGCTGGGCACGTCGCTGGTGGCGGAACACCTGCAGCGGGCGCTGGACCCCGACCCGCGCAGCCGCGTGCGGTGGGAGCGCAAGATGGTGGTGCGGCACGTGGGCCGGCTGCTGGACCCGAACGGCGCCGAGACGCGCGACGAGCGGCTCGCCCGCACCGAACGGCAGCTGCTGCACAAGTCGGCGCCGCTGCCGACCAGCACCAAGAAGCTCACCTTTCTCGCCCGCCAGATCGCCGGCAAGACGCTCGAGGACGCGCTCGTGCAGATGCGCTTCAGCAGAAAGAAGATGGCCCGCGACGTGCTCTGGCACCTCGAAGAGGCCCGCGACACCGCCATCGTCGAGCGCGGCATGGGCCTCGGCCTCGGCGCTGGTGCTGGTGCTGGTGCCGGTGCCGACCAGGCTGCCCCCCTCCAGATCCAGACAAAGGACGGCCGCTGGCTCGCCATCACCGACCCCTCCCGCATCTACGTCGACCAGGCCTGGGTCGGCAAGGGCCTCTGGCGCGCTGCCACCCCCGACTATCGTGCCCGTGGCCGCCGCTTCCTCAAGTGGTCGCCCTCCTCCTGTAGGCAGCCCCTCCTCCTCTCTTCTCCCATCTCTACTCCCCGCTAACCGGCCCAGTCCTCTCCGTCGTCCTCAAGGAAGAAAAGACCCGCATCCGCCAGCACGACGACCGTGTCGCCAAGGAGGCCAAGAAGGCCCCCTGGGTTCACCTGCCCAACCGTCCCGTCACGGCCCAGAGACCCTACTACTCTTGGTAACAGCCGCAAAGCCGCTACATCTGCATTGCTGCATTGCTGCGTTGCTGCATTGCATAGCCTGTACCAACCCATGTAAAATACAACCCCGGCTTCTCATGCAAATCCTCCCATGACGTGTCCGATTCGTGGGAACCAAACTCTTTTGAAATTGTACACGTACTCGTCTATATATACAGGCACAGCAGAAGCAACGGAACAACGCTGACACAGTTGGTGTATTATCTTTCTTAGTTTGTAGCACTCTGCCGTCCCGGACGAGCAGCACTCTCCTCACACCATATTTCTAGGAACGTGTCTGGGAACCATGTCCTCGTATCGTCTCGACTTCATCTCCAGCTCCGACAGGTTGTCGTGGTCCTCGGCAAAGATCCGTCCAGACCCCGGCATCGGGTCCGAGATCTTGTACGAGTGGGAGTGGTCGCGATCGCCGTTCTTGCCCTTGTGTTTCCGCGCAATCGCAAAAGCCACAATCGCTGCAACCACTGCCACAACACCAACTGCAGACCCGATGCCGATTCCAGCCTTGGCCCCCGTCGACAGTCCCGCAGCCGCCGTCGTCGACGCCGACGCACTGCTGGTGCCCGATGCCGCGCTGCTGCTGCTGCTGCTGCTGCTGCTGCTGCTGCTGCTGCTGCCTGATGTAGATGTCTGCGACTGCTGTCAGTATGGCTCTGGCTCGTGCATGGCTGCATTCTCGGAATGAGTGTAGCTTACGCTGGAAGGCGTAGCTGTGGCTATAACAGCCTCGGAAGTCGTCGTCGACGTGGTGCTGGAACTCGACAAAGTCCCTACAACGCCCGCAAGTATGTCGGTGCTCGCCGTGCTCGGTGTACTCGTCGCAGCAAAATCGGTGCTTGAAGTCACGGCAGGAGCCAAGCTCGATGTAACGATGGCCGTCGTGCTGGGGTATACCGAGGTCTGCAGAACCGACGTCGCCGCGGCGAATGACGATGTCGTGACCGGGACAACTGCCGCGGCGCTGGACGTGAATACGGCCGATGTGGCCACGGCTGGTGTAGATACGGCTGTAGTCACGGCTGCCGTGGAAGCAGCTGCCGATGCGGTCGCAAGAGTCGCCGCTGTGCCTTGTTAGCAGCAGGTCATATATACAGACGAAAAGGCGGAACATACTGGCACACACTCCAATCATGTAATTCGTAACACTGGAGAAGAGGTCGGTGGCACAGGCCCCAAGAGCACAGTCGTGAACGCCATTGGTGAAAGCAGCAACGGCACAGAGGCAGCTTGCGTCTTCTAGAGGGCAGCCATACGACGAGCCCTGGCTGATCAAGGAGTCAAGACATGTTTCCTGCAAACGCCGTCAGCGGACCATTCCATGTACGACATATAGTTGCAGTCGTATTACTCACTCCACAGCCAGGTAGAGTTGCTTCGTTGGGAAACGTCTGTGACCGGACGAGTCCCGCGCAGGCAGCGAGGAGAAGAAGAACAGGGTTTTGCGATTTCATTTTGCCGCAAGAGTAAAGAAAGTGAGGGAGAGAAAAAAGAAACGGCGAGAGAGTGAGAGAGTGAGAGAAGGAACCTGAGAGTCAGGTAGAAGAAGCCCCTCCGAAGTTGTTGCTGGGTAGGCCGGCCGCAGCGAGTAAAAAAAAAAAAAAAAGAGAGAGAGAGAGAGCGAGAAGCGAAAACGAAGCGAAGCCGTTCAAGGCGACAGCAAGCTGTAGCAAAGACAAGATCGGAAGGCCGACGAGAAAAGATCGAGAAAGAAAGGAAGCTGCAGGGCAGGCGAAGGGAGGCAAAGCACCCACACCGGACGCCTGTATGTATATATAAAAGACGAGAGGCGCGAGCAGGCAGGCCGGTAGCTCCCCGCCTGGACGCGAGGTATGTATATCGAAAGGAGGGGTGGAGCACGAGAAGGTTAGAGTCGGAGGAGACGCTGCAGCAGAGTGGAATAGACTGTGGAATGGCGTGGGTTCACCGCGGCGCCGGGGCGAGTCAACGCAGGTCGCGCACGAAAGTGGAACTGTGTGCGGAGGTTTCTGCTCGTAGCCGGTACAGAAGTGATGGTGTGCGCTCGTATCGTCTGAAAGTACTGGAGCTGCCGTGTTTCCGTTTGTCTGACCAGGAAGAAAAGCGAGGTATGCCAACCGTTGGGAGGGCGGGTGAGTACTGCCGATTCGTCTGTCGAGAAAATATGAGTCTGAAAACCTGCAGATGTGACCTGGATCGGCAAGGGAGGGGGGGGGGAGGGTGGAGGGTGGATAGTAGAACCGCGAGAAAGATGCGCGTGTTGCTGCAAAAGTGAGGAAAAAGGAAACGAGAAGCTGAGATGCAGGTGAATAAGCAAAAAACAAGATACTATGTAAGGAGCTAGAGTGAATGAATGAATGAATGGACCCCGAAGGAAGGAACGACGAGAATGAGAGAGGCCAACGTAAGGAAGGTACGTCGACTGCAAAGCCTCTGCATGAAGGGAAAAAGGGGAAAGAGCGACCGGGGGCGACAAGAGGGCCCCAGCCAGGTTAAAAGAGGAAGTTGAAGCCATTTCCCCGTCTACTATTACAGATTACATACTCGTACATACTATGTAGTAGTATCCTTTCTCTCCCAAGCACACACTCTCCCACGTCCCCTACCATGCCTCATGTCATTTCATCCTGGCCTCCCTCTCTCCTCCGTACCAGGGTCCTGCTGGCCTGGCCACTATTAGCGCTCGAATGGGGAAGGAGAACAGACACGAGATGTCTTGGGGCGCCGTCGTTTTCAGTGCGACGCTAATACGTCCTGTCGGTTTTCAGTCTTTTGCATGGATCCGAGACCTCTGTTCCAACGCATGCTGCAGCACAGAGTCAGGTACGACGTACACAAATCACAGGCCAGGACCACACGCGCGCCAGGAACCCGCCCAACCCTCGCGTTCCCGCCTACCAGGGGTGCTGCACGACTGCACTAACCAAGGCTGGTTGGGCGTTCCTGGCGCAGATCGCGACGGCCTAGCGGCTGAGGAGGCCATCCAGGGGAGAGAGGGGGGCCACAGAAGACAGAAGGCTCCTCTGGAAGACACGATACTGTGTATCTTGCACACAAGCAGTCCTGCCGGCGGGCGCTCCGCTGTTGAGGAGCAGATCCGGAATTTGGGTCCTACGAGGACGACCAGGCAGCCGGCATACGAAACAAGCCCAGCCGTAATATCCCATCTACGGTTCGCTGTGGCTCACTGTGGCTCCCTGTGGCTCCCTGTGGCTCCCTGCGTTCTCTGCAGCTCCACCGTCCACTGTCGGCTGCAATCCAGCACAGCGCTTTGCACCACCTCGACCGCCTGGCATCCATCGCCCCCCCGGGAGTCTGAGGACTCCGTACGACCAGATGGCGGAAACCCGGCAAGAGCGGCTGCAGGGACATGCACAATGGGGAGCTTTGTCTGTCCCGGCTCGTACGTTTACGCCATGCGCCAGCCGGCCAGTCCGCCATCCGCCATCCGCCGCCCAGGTGAATACGATGCCTGCTCTGCTGCAGATTCCCCGTTCGCTGCATAGTACGGAGCATGCATGACAGATCAGCCACCAGCGCCCTCGAGCAGTGCCGCTGCCCCCTGTGATTGGCTTTTCCCAAGGGAAAAAACCCCCGAGGCTGACGCAACCAGATGGGGAAAGGCCTCTGCCTGCCCACTTGTTTTCACCTGCAGTGGCCGAAAAAGGATGGTGGATGCACCTTGCACAGACCGGCTGTCTCAGATTTCCATGCTATGTAAGATACTTCAGCACAGCCGATTACAGTTCTCTTCAGTGGGGTACGCACTGCACGACGTTTTACGTGGCGTCCGGCAATCCCCTGCCTCTTTCAAGACCCTGAAGAGCACCAGCAACTCACCGCCAGCATGCAGCTGTGTGCTCTCCATGTTTCTTTACCCCCCCCCCCCCCCCCCTTTGCCTCGTTGCAGGGTGGTAAACGCATAATATTAAGATACCAAACGGCTGGTCCTCATTAGCATGTGGCATTTGCAGGGCACTTTGAAGTTGCAGTGGCGTCGGTCCATTGAGCACTACTTCGTACTCCTCATGGGGTCCTCCTCCTCATGCACTACGCCTCCTGGCGCCTCTTCCATGACAATTTCTAGTTTGTGCCCTGGAAGCTTCCCTGCCAGCGCTGCGCCACACGTCCAGGGTTCTTGCAGGGCTATTGAAATACACTAATTTACCTCGTTTCCATCATTTCCAACATGGTCTTCAAACGGTAGCCACGCAGGGATTAGTCGGCCAACGGGCAAGCTGCGCAAGGTGCACGTCATTGGGCTCGAGAATCAGCCTGACAGAGAAATTGCCAGGACTCGCCAGCAAGTTTCGCGTGTCACCCCACAACCTCGTGGACAGGCCGCCAGCTGTGCCATGTCTGAGATGCAAAGCCGAGATGCAATGCACCCTACTATGTATGTGTGCATTTCACCAAGGCTGTGAGCCGCTGCCACTCTGTCACATTGTAGGTAGGATTCTCGATCAAACCTTATGGTGGTCAGCAAAGCCTCTTACGACGTACGGGACTTAGCATCAGCAGGCGAAAAATGCTAAAATAGCTTGGAATGGAGGGATGGCAGCCATTCCATACTACGAGTACGAGCACTCTTCTGTGCAGAAAACAGCCCCATCAAGCATGCTGAAGAATGCCGCCCGCCGCGTAAAGCAAAGGAATAGCGCGTTTGGCCAGGCACGAAGAGGGGGGGTGAAAACCAGTTTCATTGCCAAGAATATCTACTCATTTGGTTTTGGTCTGCCGGATACCTGCCGATAGCTCAATGTAATGCTGTGTAGCACACCAAGCTGCCCCGTCCCTTTCATTACATATTATATTGCCCTCAGCATTGCTACACAGCCGCTGCTGCGCTGCAGAAGTCGTGTGCGCCTGCCACAGACAGGGCGTTTTATACCTTGTGTGATGCTGTTAGTTGACACGGCGGTGACGCATAACACAATATCGCACAGACGAAGCGAGTCGATGCTGTCATGTGACTCTCTACCGGCACAGCGATCACCACCTCTTAAATTTGAGCCGCCTCATTACTAAACACTCACGCTCAGTAGGCTGCCGATCCGGACGCTTTGCCCTGGTGTGGAAATGTGTCTATAAGAGCATCGCAAAGGATGCGAAGCAAGTTGTCAGAGGAAAGGAAAGAATCCGGAACAACAACAGAAGCAACGAATCCGACTCAGTACATAATCTAGGGTAATGCTTATTCCTACTACAGGTAAAATGGCCATACTTCACAGACCCGTTTGAAATGTACCTCGTCGTAGTTAGATATAAGCAAAACAGTCCAACCTCGATCGTCTTGAATCGGATCATGGAATATCGCAGAGGAAAGGACCAAAGACGCGAACGCGATTTTACTCCCGGGACAGATTTCTGGCTCACCGAGCATAGTACATTCTATTTCTGTAGTCCAAATAGGCCCGACCCTCGTCTGTTGGGCATCCTCCAAAACAATGATCCAAAACCCTTCCTTTGCTCAGCAGGCCTCATGATATACATAACGCAAAACTCACTATCGGTAGTACTGTGCGCATTCCTATTTCTCCCTGCCAGCCTAAGCCAAACAGTCGTAGCATATTGTGCCGGATCGCGCGATCTGGCATCGAACATAAATACAGCGTACTCTGCCCTTTTGGAGGTTCTCTCCGGGTAGAGCGGTCGGTCCAAATCCGTCTGGGGCACAGTGGCCCGTAGTGCGCGGACGGGCGAGGCTCACTTCCTAAGTTGGGATTGCTCTCTAATCTTCTTGTGGTACTTTGATCGCTGGAGGGTGGCGGGAGAGGTGTATCGTGTGTTTGTCGACTCTCCATTGATAGACCGCCAGCAGTAATTGCCGTTGCTGTCAATGCCTTCATATGCTAGCCGCGGTGCTACCCCGTGTGGTTTGCAAGCATCTTCGAATGCTTTGAGTGCTACCGCGGGGGCGGGCCACATATCGGGCGTCTCTTCGTCTGTCTCGTCGTCATAGCTCTCGCTATCCTCTCCTGTATCCGGCCCTTCGCCGGCACGTTTCTTGGTGCTTCTGCCACTGCTGAAGATTCTGGTCGTGGGTTCGGGCTTGCGAGGGTTTCTTGAATTGCTGGAAGTGATAACAACACCGCTGCGGATATTATTGACATTGCTGGCATTACTGGCATTGTTGGCATTACTGACGTTGCTGGCATTGCTGGCATTGCTGGCATTGCTGGCATTACTGACATCGCAGGAATATCTGGAGATGCTAGAGTGGCTGGAAAGGCTGGAAATGCTGGCAAGACTAGAAAGACTGGAACAACTGGAAATACTGGAAGGCCTGGATCGGCTGGTGTCGCTGCTCTGGTTCCGGTTGCCGGCGTTTTCGCCGTCGGCCGACTCGCGAGGACGTGTCTTCCCGCCGCCTGCAAGAGGGCGAAGGGCCCGAGTGTACGGGCTGACATGTCGGCGCCGCGGGGGCGGGTTCTCGTCAGTAGACAACTCCCCATCGTCGGCAAACAACTCGACGAGAATCGGGTCCTCCCTAGAGCCGGCGAGGGCGGTCTCGGGCAGGTCTGGCTGCTCAAAGACTGGCAGCGACAGGCCGCGGGCCTCAAACATGGACTGGACCGCCTCAATGGTCTCGGAGCCGACCGAAAATGGTGCAAAGGAGGCTATGTGCGGCGGCTTCATGACAGCTGCAGCTCCTTCCAGCCGATCGGCAAAGGAAGCAAAGTTCTCCGGCTCTTCCACGTCATCCACGAAAGACATGATGGATAGGAATGAAAGAAGAAAGAAATATAGAAGTGGGAATAAGGGTATGTGTGACAGTAGTGCCAAAAGGGGCAATAACCAAGAAGCGGACCGAAGTAACAGCGATCTGAACGAGATGAAAGTTTGGACTATAAGAGCAATATGGATGCCAGGAGTCTAGAGCGGAAGAAGAGTATAAGAAACGAGGCTATAGGAAAAGGGATGGCAGGTTGCAAAGAAAGTCATTATGCAATCCAGAATAGGAAGGAACTGGCCGTGTAAGAGCGGCGAACGTGACCCGGACCAAGTCCTTATTAGACCGAGTATAGATAGAGCCTGTCATTATTCTATGACTGTACGTTGAAGAAGCTTCGAATTTCTGTCTCAAGCCTTGGGTGTCAAGCAATCGGACACGACGCCTTTGGGTCATCCTTTTAGATGCAGAGATTTGTTTATTGTTCGGGAGAAGCACTGAAGACTGGATACTTGTTTGTTTTCAGTCTGATTCCGTACTATATCGCCACCTCGCTGGTTGCCCAAAGATTTCAATATCCAAAGATCGCAAGACCCGTAGGAAAAGGGTCACAACATGTCACTGCACCTACCAGCATGGATAATCGCTGGCTTAGTCTATGTATTGCAAGCACACACTTGGCGGCTGTTTGCAGCCTGGCCGTCGGAGAACAGTACAAGATAACAATAAGGGTGACAACTACAAACAAATAATAAAATGGCTACATATGCGGCCCCTAATAACCAACACGGGCCTAGCGACGTTCCTTGTGATGGATGTCGACGCGCTCCACGCGTTTGACAGCATCCGGCGTGCGGGAGATGCACAGCTCGCGGCAGAAGAGGCCCCAGCTCGACTGTTCGGTAGCGTCACGGATTGCGTCCTGCATGTCGCGGCCGTAACGGCTGCGGTACGCGGCCTTGATTGCGGCCATGTGGTGGCGGTCCCAGTGGAAGCGCACGAGACGCGAGATCAGAAGCTCGCGGCGCAAGCCGTCACGCTTGGACGCCGTCAGGGCGTGGTGCACCAGCGATGCATCCCGGACCGGCTTGTTGATGACACCGTTCAGTATGTGTGCGAGCATTTCTCCCTGCAGAGGTTCCGGTTAGCCCAGGCCTTGTCATTCTCTCCAACTCGCCATGCAGACCGGAAGCTGTCCTTACCACCAGGTTTCCGCTCTTCCTCAGGCAGTCGCGAGCAAAGTTGCTCTCGTACTGGGAGCTGTACAGGCGCAGCACCTCGCGGAGGTGGGTGTCGCTGCGCTGCACCACAACGTTGATCGTGGCCGTCTCGCCGCCCCGCTCGGAGTGAACTGCGCGGTAGAGACTGACGGCGTCTTCCCGGACAAGCTCCGTGTCCACCGGCAGAGGCCGCCCGTCGCGGTCAAACTCGTCCATGCGCTGCTCGTCCAGGACGAAGAGCACGGCACGCTTGAACTTGTCCTCCTTCAGCTCTGTCCGCATGCACTTTGTGAGGCTGTCCCCGTACTTCTTGTCGCTGAAGCCGTGCTTGATCTGGTGGATCTCATCATTGGTGCGGCCCATGAGAGACTCGATGAGCAGCTCTCGCCGCGTCTTGTCGCCGTGGTACCAGAAGTTGGCCCAGTAGGCCTCGCTTTCCCACTTTCCGAGCGCCGTGGCATAGCACACCTTCATCAGCGCCGGGTCCTCGTCCTTGAGCCGCGCCTTGATGTGCTTTGCCAGATTCACGCCTCTTCGTTCCGGGCCGGTCTTGACAATGCGCTTGTACTCGGATCGCAGCTCCATCACCTGCTCGTGTGCCAGGCCCGGCAGGACCTCGATGAGCGGCTCGACGTCAGGCGGGTGCCGCTCGCCACGAAGGGCTTTGGCCAGGCGCTGGGCATCCGTCTCGGGATCGTAGAACCGCGCACGGCGGCGGATCTTGTCCCCGCCACCACCACTTCCGCCGGCCCCAGCAAAACGCTCATCGTCCGACTCTGGCCCGTTGATGTCCATAATCTGCGCGTCTGTTGGGGTGGAAGCGCGAGAGCCTTGCGATGCCAACAGCATGGGTGACGGCATCGGCGACATGGACTGGTAGGTCCCGCGGTAAGACTCGAGAAGCGGCGACCCTGGGGCTGCAGAGAGCGACATGTTGGGACTGTGGTGCGGGTTGCCTGCAGACAGCGTGCTCACGGAGAGCCGGGCCATCTCCTTGGCCGGCCCAGGCGATTTGTCTCGGCCGGATCGGCGCCCTGGCTCGACAGTGAGGATGTTGGAGCCACTACTCCGCGGGTCGCGGCCGTACGAGTCCTGGCGATAATGCTTTCCTTCGCGAACGGTGGCCTGCTCGGGGTGCCTGTCGAGGTAGTCTCTGAGGGCCTTGATATCCTCGCGGCTGTCTTTGTCGACGTGGCCCCTCTGGTCTGCGTTGATATACGTATCTGCCGTGGTGTACTCATGATGCTTCAGGTTGTATGCATATGCGGTAGGCGCCCGTTTGTCGGACGAGCCAACAGGCACGGAGGTGCTCCCGTATGCGAGATCGTCGTCGTCAATCTCGTCTTCTTCGCTGGTATCGCTGCTGTCGTCCCTTTTCTTCAGGGAGGAGCGAAGTCCGCCTCGCTCCCGCTCGGGTTCCCGCTCCTTTCGCGCCGGTGCTGCCTTCATGGCATACTTTGCTGGCAGAAAGGAAAGCTTGTCCTCCCCGGCCAAGCGCTGTCTTTCCTTGTCCATATCTCGGTCTCTTCCCCGGTCCCGATCCTCTTCCTTCTCGTAGCGATATTCCTTCTCTCGGCGGCCATCGCCACGCTTGCCCTCGACAGAGTCGTACTTTGTCTGGCGAGCCTTTGACTCATCGGAAGAGGGTCGTGGAGATCGGTCACCTTTGCTGCGGTAGTCTTCGTAATCAGGTATGCGCGCTGGACGGCGGCGGCCTCCGCCAACATCGTCGTCGTCGTCGCCCGGATAGGGAGCGTGTGCCATGCTCGGTTCGTCCCGGCCAGGTGGATCACGACTGCGGTCACGTTCGCGATCACGGCCAGATGGCGAGCGTGCGATATCGGCGGTTGCGCTGGAGCGGCCGGCGGGGGACCGGGAGCGGTCACGGCGGCCGGTGTCGTCAACCTGCAGAGACATGCTGCTGTTCGTGCTTCAGAAGAGGAGCTTTGTCCACAGTGGCGCCAGAAATTTGCCGGCAAATGCTTCTCTGGCTTCAGGTTAGGGGATGGCAGGGGGATTGGCGTGATTCTTCCGCTATTAGCTAATGGACGGAAAAAGAAAAGGAATCCCAGAGGAAACAGCAACCCACAAGTGAAAAGAAATCAAGCCAGCGGGGAAAAAAAACGAGGATTCATGCACACGACAAGGAAGGCTGGGTTGTGGAGTGCGTTTATTAATGAAACGGATGCCCCGCCAAAGCTGCTTGCCTAGTTGGAGGGGAAGGGGTCGTAATGGAGGGGGTGACAGGGGCGCAAGTGGCCAGGAAGGCGACCGACGCAACATGCACTGTACTGCGTAAAACTGCTTTGGGCCCTGGCAGGTCCCATTGTGCCTATCGCAATGCGATGGTGCTGTTCCAAGTCCAGCTGCACGCTACACACTCTGCAAGCCATGGGCCAACTATATTGACGCTTCTCATGTGTGGCCCGAGGATTCGAGAGCGGACCATCTGAAAGCGGGTATTTCCGTGCTGCTATTTGCCGTTGCAAAGACGGCGGCCGAAGACTGGCCGGCCACATTGATTAGTCGTAGCATGTCGCCTGTCGATCAATTTCAGCCGTACGAGCGCAGCGGCTTGTTGTCCGACATGCTGTGAGATTGAAATTTGCGAGGAGCTGCGCCTGTCCGTAAGAAAACTTTATTTCTTTTAGGCGAGACGGTGCAGGTGTCTGTGCAGAGTCGTGCTGAAAAGTAATAAGAAGCGAATCTGGATTTGCCGGGAGATCAAAGCCTCTGCAACGGCGAGACAGCAGGCGCCTGGATTCACTGGGCCAGTTTCGTTACGGCCACCAGTGGCAAATCTCAGCGACTGGAGGCTGAACGCTTATTGTCAGCTCAGAGATCTTTGGCTGTCAGCTGAAAAATGGCTGGACAGGTCCGGGAAAAGGGCGGCATATCCTTGAGTATGAAAAGATGTTGCAGAGAGATGGAAATGGATATCCGGGAAATACGTTTTGGGCATTTTGCGCACGTTGCATTTAGCTCGGACGGCAGGCGCACTCACGTCCTGAACACCTTCCTTCACTGCGCTATAGCCCAAATCCCGTGACCGGGACGCTCGAAGTATGTAGAACCGCAACTGGGATCTATTCACTGCCTCTCGTTGATCTGCTAGCCCTCTATTCTTGGACTAGTCTGGATGAGTCGTAATGAAATCTTACATGTATGTAAGCTGCTGCGCCCGCCCTAAAAATGAACGCCAGGCCGATAATACCCTGTTATCAAGACCCAGAAAAAGAATCCATCCAAACGCCATGCCGATGCGTTATGTTGAGAAATGTGACTTGAATTTATTTTTGAAAAATAATTGTTAAGAGAGTGTGGGTATCGGAGGAAGAGGAGCTCTGCACTCAGCCCTTGTCCCAAATTACTTCTTCGATGCGGTCGCCTGGCTCTTTTTGCCGGCTAGTTTGTTTTTGATTTTTCGTCGCCCGCTGCTGCGGCAAGACCAAAGTGCATGGGGGATGCCTGCACAGAGAGTGATTGCAATTCGGAACTGTGGGACATCTTGTCGTCTTCCAGACGTATGACGCCGACAGGCGCAGCTTCGGGATCCATCGTTCTGTGTCGGTTAGCGGATGTTTGGCCGAGAGAGAGAGAGAGAGAGAGAGAGAGAGAGAGAGACTGGACTCACTTTTGCCTGCATGTATCCCAAAACTCAATCACCACAATCACCAGCAGGAAGACGGCCACCATGCTGATGACCATCATCTCGTCATGGGCGTGGCGAAGCTGGGGGTAGATGCATGGCAAGCTGACTTTGTTGGCGTTCTGAAAGTTGGTTTCCATCGACTTCGAGTACGTGGCGGCGATCACGGCTTCGGCGTCATCCAGAGCCTCTTCATCCTCTGGCCACCGTTGTGCCTTTGGCCTCTTGACGGCAAGAGCGGCAGAAGCGTCTTGTCTGCCCTGCTGCCGGACTGGAGCCTCTTTGTTTTTGCTGTCTGATGATGCAGGTGCAGGCGCGGGAGGAGCCAGCCCCATGAGATAGGCGGTAATGAGAGGGCGAGGAGTGGTCAGCACCACGGCTGGAGAAGCCTTGGAAGACGGGGTATACGGCCGGTTATCGATGTCCGCAGGAGGTAGAGACTGCTCGTTCTGGGCGACGGCCTTCTGTGCCTGTGCAGAGACGGCAGCATCCAAGCCTTGGATCAACACGACGGGTGCAGCCAGGGCTGAAGGCGCGGCTGCTGCAGAGACGAGCAGAGAAACGACCAGGGTGTTGGAGCGCATTTTGACGGCGGAACTGCGTCTGGCTTCAGAGACAGAGGGGCACGGCTTGAGATGAGCGACGTTGTGCGGGCTGACTTGAGCAGGGCGATGACCTCATTCATGTATCCCGGTTTAGAGGTACCTCGGAGAGTTAGGCAAATAAATGGTGGGCATCAAGCAGCCGATACGGAAACGCAGTAGTATTTACACGTCCTCGTATATGGCCGGATCAAGATGGCAGCCGGGAGCTAAGGCGATGAGGCGACGAGGCGCTGAGACAAAACAAAGGAAGCAAGACGAGACAAAGAGACGGAGGGGTGTGAAGGGAGCCAAGAGGTGTATAATAAATGAGAGATGCAGCAGTGCTACAGCCAATGTTTGCGTGAGGATGCCAGGATTCGTTATCTAGGGCGAGAGAGCAGGATAATGGTGAGAGAGGGCGCCGGATAATATATGAGCTGGTCGGACACCCGTCGTGAAGGCGGTCTTGTTCACAGGTCGATTGACCCGCACAGTAATATATGAGCAGGCTAAAGTGACATACCGTTGTATGGCTAGCGGGGATGGTGGAAGGAGGGGAGAAGGAAGGGGGGTGTGTGGTCCCAATCGAGAAGCTGAGTGGTGCCGCGTGGAAATATTTGTGGACCGGCGGCGCCGAAACAGAAACTGTCGCCAGTTGCGCTTTGCTGTGCTGTGATGATACCGCCAAGACAAAAGGCGGAGAGAAGAAGCAGCGCAAGGTTGTACGGACTACTGTAGTGTGTACATAAGCAAGGGCAGGAACGGGGCCTTTTCCGGACTTGGGAAGCCCAACACAACACACGCACAGCGGCAAGAGCGACACGGGCCAGGAACGGGACAAATCGAGGCAGGCGCGAAGCCCCCGTCGCTGACTGGGATTTTGCAGTCCTTTTCTTCTTGTTTTGTCTCTTAGTCCCCCTCCCCCTTGCCTCGAAAGCAAGACAGGGCAGAGACGACGTGCTCTAGATCGACAGGCTGCGATTAGCGCCCCAGGCCAAGGAGCGTCGCATTTTTCCTGCTGCACCTTCGGCGATAACTGCATGCTATGCGGTGGCCAAGCCGAGCTCGGGCCAGCGCCACAGGCCCAGAGTCTAGGCCCGTCTGTAGGAACAGAATTGACGAGCTCGCGTTCTGACGGCATGATGGCAGTAGTGTCTTGGCTCTGTAATTGGCGACGAAATTGGAATGGGACGGTCCTCCGTACTCGTACACAGACTGGCGTCGGTGGGTGGCAGTGGCTCGACAGCCAGAGCAGGTGCGCAGCAGGTGCGCAGCAGGGGCCCCAGGGCTTCCAAGCCCCTGGAAAGCCCCCCCCCCGGAAAAGCTCCCCTGGAAAGCGCTGGATGCGACTGTGCCAAGCCTCTTTCCAAAAGCCGATACAACGTAGCGGTGCTAATGGGAAACTCTTCTTGCCTCGGCGATCTTCGCCTTACGTGCACACCCCCTTGCTGCTCATCATGGAACAATGAGGGCAATTGCCACGGCTTCTTCCAGCTGGCCGATGCCACTATAGGCCTACTGTTCAGGGGGCTGGAACGCGGCATATAATGCGGCGCGATGCCCCATGCCGGCACAGCTGCTTTGCTGGATCGTTATATACCTAAACGCCGGCCTTTCCGCTTTTGGCTCTGGGCTGGTGGTGATCATTTCTCCTGTTGCCAACGAGCGCTGGCATCGCGGCAGTGACCTCGTATTGCAGAAGAAACCCTGCAATATTTGTAAAGCGCGAAGCCCTACCAGCGGATCGCCTACCACACCATGACTAAAGGCGGTAGATTGCACAGCCTTGCCGGCTGCAAAGCTGCTCGTGTTATGCTCTACGGGGCAGGTTTTGTGCTCTAATTTTTATTTTCTATTCTTATTCTTATTTTTTTTTTTTCGTTCCATAGTCGTTCCATTCCTGTTCCATTTTTAATCCTCTCTTCTCCTCTTTCCTGCCTTTTATTGGGTTGCCTTCCTAGCCTATTCCCATACCATTATGCTTCCCCATCTGGCCAGCCGACGCTGAGACCATATATCTGAGCTGTTTATATATTCATGCTCGTGATGCTCACCGACGCAAGTCGGCATAGCCGTCTCAAGCTGGAGAGCATGGCCGGGAACTACGAGCATACATAGTAGCTGACACTGATCCGCCTCTGATCCGAAACCCCAGAATAGGAGCTTGCCAGCATGTGGGTGGGATGCGGCACGTGGACCGAGGAACTGAAGGCCTTGCCGTGTGTAGCCATTAGGCCAAAGGGAAAAGGGGCTATACGAGAAAACGTGAACGGGCGAGAAAAGATGCGTCTAGGCGTCGACTGCTCCAAGTAGAAAAACTAACAGCAAAATCTGCCACGCCCAAAACAGAAGGTACGAGCACAGACAGCAGGCGCATACAGCCCCCCTTTTCGTATCGCCCGGAGAAAGAGAAAAAAAAACTGAAGGCTTTTTTTTCATTTGACACTAATAGCGCCACAGCCACCGACGGAACTAGGCAACAGCCAACAGCACAGTTGAGGGAAAATAGCAGGACTGGTTGGCATGGTGGTGATCGTATGATGCCGGGCCGCTCCAGTACTGGCCCCGTTCATCCTCCATGAGGCTGTTTAATATCCGTAAACGAAATAGAGACTGTGAACATACCACGCTCTGTTCCCACTGTAGCCGCTGTCCCTTCTGACGTAGCCGGCTAAGAGTCCGGGACAGGCAACTCCGGGAAATGCGAGCCTGGTAACTTATGTTTGTATTGATCTACTCGTAGTCATGCGGCGGTGAAGGGCTGAGGCTGAGGCATCGAGACGCTGCCAGAACGGACACATTCTGACACTTCCGCTGCATCGGCGCAGCTTAGATTCACACTGTGACATAGTCGGTTGATGCTTTTGTTTCTGTTTGTGCCTCTGCTTCTGCTTCTGCTGCTGCTGTCCAGCCCCGGCAACGCTCGTTGTATCTTACAAACGTGTCCTCTCAAGAGGCGTATTCATGGCGCCTTTGACGGCCTTGAGGCTGGCCAGGCGCTAAGACGACCCCGGCTCTGGCAAACCTGGAAACGAACAGCATCGCCTAGATGACCCAGAAGTGAATAATACCACATGGGTGGCCAACCATCTGGCGTCAGGTGCGTGGACGCAAGGGAGAATACCAGCAGACGCTAACATGAGAAGACGTGTCCTAGACAAGTACGCAAAGGGGAGACATCATGACCAAACACAAACGAATACCTAAACCCACCCTTGACGATATAGTATAGTCACGGCTAGCTCCAACACAGAAACATGGGTCGGGAGTCATGTCCGGATAGCCTGTCTGCTGAGCAGTGCATGTCGGCGTTGTGGCTATCTCATGCTAGGTCGCCTTGCAGCCCTGGCGGTGAGTCGTCGATCGGCTGGTCCGCCGCCATCTTTGATTCCAAGACGTCGAGCGAGAAGCCCGGGTGCGTGCGAACGGAAGCACATGATGGGGCAGGACTGTACTTCTTGTACTTACTACGATGCCACAACGCGCAACAAGCAAAGACACCCCGGTACGATGAGATGAGTTGTCTGAAACACCTGGAAGATCCTCATATGGGTGTCCTTGGCAGCTTTCCCGCCAACCTTTCGGGAAACTTTTTCACCTTTTTTTTTTTTTAAACTTTTTGCTTTTTTTCCGCAGACCTATCAACGCGTCGTCGCATGAAGACCAGTCGGGACGTTTAAGAATAAGCATGATTGGTGTGGTCCACTACGACTGCCAAGCTAATACTTTTATATGTACGTCTCGCATTGGATTCCAAACTAGGGTTGGCGCGGCCTTGGCAGATCAAGTCGGCCAATAGGATCAGCGTGCCTATGCAGGCTGACAAACGAGCAAAACACTCCAGAGAATGCAGAGCACGGGCGATCATATCGAGCTTCGGCAGATCTCGCTTGCTGTCATACAGTCGCACTCGTATACGGGTCGTATACGAGGTCTGCGGAAGATGACTGTGAGACAGATCAGTGTTCAGGAAATCGAAACCCTGCAGAACGTGCAGAACATGATGAACATGCAGAGGGTGCAGAACGAGGGTCGGATCTGCGTGTCTGGAGAGACGACAAAACAAGCTTTGGCTAGGAAACGCCAAGAAAACAAGAAATAAAAGCTTGGGCACCCGAGAAGTGGGACTGTTGAGAGACCAGGTCTGGGATCGCCTTGAAGAAGATATCTACACCCAAAATACAGGGGGCTTGCACGTGATAGCAGTGTCTGTGATAGCGGCACCAATACATAGTACGAGAGCATTCGCATCTGGAGCCCTTGGCTCGCTTAGCCCGATCTGCCAGAGGCAAAATTCAAGGTAGAATCCGCTAAGTGAACCATATTCTGTATTTTGAAGATACTATATAACGTGTTTTTCTCATTCTCTTTTCTCATCTGAAGTCATGGCATAAAAACATCAGCTACATGATACAACTTATGATGAAGTTAGGCGCCTTCCCATACCCAAAGCCGGGATCACCGGCAGTATATCATCAATCGTCATACTAGGGAATCGCACCCGTTTTGCGAGTCTCCGACTCGTGTCTTTTAGTACAATCACAATCATAATCACATCCCCCCCCCATTAGGTGTTGATTGTAAGAACGGGTGCCTCAAGAATGGCATAGGCTAAGGCAGCAGACAGCTAGACGTTTTCGCCCATGGTGGCCGTCGGCTGGGAGGTGGACTCCTTGCGGGTGTTGGCAATCTCCTCCGGAGCGGGCGCCTCCCACTTGGCGCTCTTCCAGGGGAGGACACCTTGGAGGTACATGGTGTCGATCTCCTCGAGGGTGCGGCCCTGGCCCTCGACGACGAAGAAGTAGACCATGAGGAAGCCGAGCACGTTGCAGCCGGCAAAGACGTAGCCGTAGCGGAAGTCGATGGCGCCGGTGATGAAGGGGGTGAAGAAGGCGATGAGGAAGTTCCAGATCCAGTTGCTGGCGGTGGCGAGCGACATGGCCGAGGCACGATACTCGGACGGGTAGATCTCGGCCATGATGGTCCAGATCATGGGGCCCCAGGTGGTGGCGAAGCCGAGGATGAAGAAGCAGGCAAAGACGATGAGGGCGATGCCGGCCGAGCGGGTGCTGGACGGGTCGTCGCGGTCCAGCGAGAAGTGGCCGACGGAGGCGAAGATGAGGAAGCAGATGAACATCCAGACGGAGCCGGTCATCAGCGACTTGCGGCGGCCGTAGTGCTCGATGAGCCACAGGCCGATGAAGGTGACGGCAAAGTTGATGGTGTTGAGGATGATCTGGGTGACGTACGAGTCGATGTTGACGGACTCGAAGATGGTGGTGCCGTAGTAGAAGAAGTAGTTGGCGCCGGTCAGCTGCTGCAGCGCCTGGATGGAGACGCCGATGAAGATGCGGTAGGCCATGCGGGGCGCGCGGAACATGTTGATAAAGTTCTGGATGCGGCCGACGCCGACCTGGCTCTCGGCGCGGAGCTTGCTGTCGATCTCCTCGATCTGGGTGCGGATGGCGTAGTGGTTGGGCGGGGCGCCGTAGACCCTGCAGAGCGAGGCGGTCGCGCTCTCGATTTTGCCGTGGCGGTAGTCGAACCGGGGGGTCTCGGGCAGGAACAGGATGCCGACGCCGAGGATGATGGTCCAGAGCCAGCCGATGCCGATGATGGTGCGCCAGCTGGCCGAGTTGTCGGGCTGGTGGGTGACGGTGCCGTAGTTGAAGCAGGCGGCGAGGAAGATGCCAAAGGTGATGAACAGCTGGTAGGTCGACACCATGGCGCCGCGGATCCAGGGCGGCGCGCTCTCGCTCTGGTACATGGGCACCAGCAGGCTCAGGGCGCCGACGCCCCAGCCGGAGACGAAACGGCCGATCATGACCTGGTACCACTTGTTGATGGAGGCGATCTGGATGATGAAGCCGGCCGCGGTCACGGCGCTCCAGGCCGAGATCGACGGCCGACGGCCGACCCGGTCGGCAATGGGCGCTGCAATCAGCGCGCCAAAGAGCGTGCCGATCGAGAGCAGACCGACGATGAGGCCGGACCGGACGTTGCTAAAGTACGCCTCGCCGTTGTGGTGCTGCTGGCCGAAGCGGTGCAGGAAGTCGGGCATCTGCATGAAGCCGGAAATCTGACCGGTGTCATAGCCAAAGCTGGGACGCTGTCAGCAGGAGAAGAGGGGAGAGAGGGGGGGGAGAGGGGGGGGGGGGGGGGGGGGCGGGGGGGGGGGGGGGGGGGGGGGGGGGGCGGCAAACGCCGTGCCACCGACGCCCGCCGACCC
>JANSMH010000229.1:0-41631 GCA_029299595.1 Grosmannia serpens
TTGCGTTGGCGGGGGGGGGGGGGGGGGGGGGGGGGGGGGGGGGGGGGAGGGGGGGGGGGGGGGGGGGGGGGGGGGGGGGGGGGGGGGGTGAGGGGGGGGGACCGGGGTCCCTTGTCGGGTGCGATATGGCTGTTGGCGTCCATTTATCTTACTATACAGAGGGTGGCTGGTCGGAGACACTCGCGAGTGACCCAGCTGCCGGGATCAAGAAAACGCCATTGGCGTCGCCTCTGCTGCTCTGTTTGGCCAGAAGCGTGTCGGACACGGCTTCGGCGGAAGCAAGTCCGTCGCCATTACTCGTCGAAAAGAAAAGAAAAAAAGGGCCGCAGAAAGCGGTCCATGTGCTTTCTGGAGGGACGATAAACCCGGAATCAGGGTAGGATTCCTCTTGATTTTGGCCGAGAGCAAAGCTTGGCTGCCACCCTCCGCTAGGACTGCAGGACTCCGTGCCAGCAAGGCACGGCCTGGATGAGCCCTCTCCCCCCCCCCCCCTCTCCATCCTGGGGCTGGCCTCCCTGGGCCAGGACGGCCGACGGTCCCTGGTGTGCCATGATCCACTCGCAGTGGTCCTCATGTACGTGTGTGCGAGTATTTGGCTGGCACACCACAGCATACAAGTCACATTGCATACAGAGTCCAAGTCCTCTTTGGTGCACATGTCTGCGCATCGGCGGACCCAGGCGTCGGGGCAGGGTGCCAAGGCCAAGCCGAAAAGATACAGATCACTTGTAGAGGGGTCTGAGAGAGTATTCCCGACGGGTCGAGGGGAGGAACAGAGGTAAGAAAGGAAAAGAAGGAAGGGAAGGAGACAGGAAAGAAGCAATACAGACAGGCGCTGAACGGCGAAAGCCTTGGGGGAGTGGATATGGGAGCAGGGAAAGGGAGATAGATGGAGCCGAGTCGAGGATGCCCCGACAGGAAAGACAGGAAAGACAGGAAAGGTCAGGAAAGTCAGAAAGCCAGGAAGGCAGGGCCGGCACCAACAGCCTGGGTTGCGGGGCTCCACTTTCCCTCTTTGTTGGACGAACGGCGGCATCACACCAACGGCTGCCCGTCGCTGCCACCTTAGCGATGGAAAGCCCTCGTATCCTGTCTGCCTCGCTTCCTGCAGACCTGTCTCCTCCTCCACTCGAGCCAGTTGTCTTGCGCCCAATTCGATATAGGATGCTTTCTACTCGTACTTGTACTTTCCCTCTCTTCCCATCCCACCCCCCCCTCCCCCCCTTTCTTTAATTTTCACCCCCCCTCCCCATCACACGCTCCAAGCCCTGCTCCCTCTCTCTTGTTTTCATCTTCATGCATAGCCTTGGGCTGCAGGCTTTCTGTGTGCCGCAGACTCTTTCATCCGACCTTGCTCCCCAGCACCATCTCGGCGGTATCGCCAAACACTGCCTAGACTCTGCCTCTTTCCCTGCCCTCGTACTCTGTAGCTTGCTTCCGAGAGCCCACAGCCCACAGCCCACAGCCCACAGCCCACAACCCACAGCCCATAGCTCCTTCCCCCGCATGAGAGCTGCCAGATCGGAGAGGCAACGCTCAGCCCTCTTCGTTCCTTCTCCTCTGGCCGCGAAGGGGGAAGACTCCGGGGTTTCTTCCGCAATTACTCATATCCTCGTCCCCTTCATCAACTAGCCAGGCTTCTTTCTACAAGCATATGCCCCCAAAAGGGCCCGAGATAAAGACGAGCGGATTCCAACGCCTACGCACCGGCTGAGCTCGTTCTTTGCTCCGACTCTGTTGGCCAGTGGATATGTATCTTACACCGGTCTCAGGCGTCTGTACAGCCTGCCTTTCCGCCCTGGTGTCTACTTGCACGACCCCGTCCTGAGACCTACCTATATTGCCGTATGATATATCCCAACGCACCTCTCGACTTCTCGCATCGAATTTTCAGCCTGCACACTCCCTACAGTCCCTACACTCCCCCACACACTCCTACACGCTCTACGCCTACCCCCCCTACTGAAGCACTCTCTAACTTACATTCTGAATGGCCGTCACATCCTGGCCTCCATTGCTCACATCACCATGCTGGGCAGTCAGCTGTAGATGTGCCCTCTTTCCTTGCTGCTCTTGCAGCAGAACCCTCGCAAGGCCAGCGACTAGTCTTTCCCTTTCAGCCCCAGCGTTTCCACCGCCTCTGCTCATGCCCTCCCCCTCTCCTACCTCGCCGCATCCCTGCCCCAACAGCCCAACGGTCCGAAAACAGCAGCCACTTCACGACAGTTCGCGACAATCGATCCGAGGAACGCAACAGCACGCCTACTGCTTGTTCTAGCACACACCCGTGTTCATCTCCAACCCCTCGGGCCCACTGTCCTCCCTTGACGTCGACCCGGCTTCCCAGAAGACACTGCGAATCTGTCGTGCCACGGCCTTGTCCAACTGGCCAAGCGTCTAGCACCTACACCACGCCTCCTCCATACATGCAGATACCTGCAGATACCTGCAGATACCTGCAGATACCTGCACATACCTGCACATACCTGCACATACCTGCAGCTTGCATGCACCAAAGCTGCTCACCAGCCATTCCCGAGTGCCTCTCCCTGCACCCTGCACTGCGGTCGTTGTTTCCTGCGCCTTCGTGCCACCCATTGTCGGCTAGTCCGGTGTCATTTTTCTTTGTGAAGGAGTGAAAAAAAACGAGACAAAGTCACCAACTCAGTACTTGCTTCTGTACACCCCGTACAACTTTTCCTGCCTTCCCCCCCCCCCCCTTTTTTTTTTTGCCAGAGATACATTCCTGCCTTGCACCGCTCGAAGAAGTAAGTACCCCCTTTTTCTTCCTTTTCCCTGCCTGTACCTTTTCTTTTTCTTTTCCTTCTTCTTGTATATCGGCCCAACCTACCCTTGCACGCCAAGCTATCCACCTGCCCGGTTCAGCTCTGTACAGAATCACAGGATGGCTAACCAAATAGGGCCCGAACGGCTCGACAGGAAGCGCACACTACTCGTATTTGCTCAACCCCCCCTGCCCTATCCCTGCCGCCACTGCTACCACTACCGCCAAACCAGCCCCTGCACGCCCTCCCAACTTTCTCTCCCTCGAGCTGCCTTACATAGTATATCTGCTCCCAGCTCCCATGTCGACGGTCGTCGAGGCCGCTTCGCATGGCTTTGGTCTACCTTTGGGCGACGCTATGACAAGACCTCACCACGACTGGGTCCAGGAACTGTACCATCCGAGACAAGGCAGCGGCAATGAGTATATTATAGCTGCTGACCTGGGTGGCATCGGCGGCACCAACAGCAGTAGCAGTAGCAGAGGCGGCGGCGGTGGCGGCACCTACGCGTATGCCCAGCCGGTACACGGAGCTGTCGCGACGACGAGGTCACAGGAACGCACCCAGCTTCCCGGCCTGTCCAGCCTGCTCTCATCTGAGGCGGCGTCTGCGTCCTCACCTCACAGCAGCTTCAGCGCCGTACCGCCGCCGTCTTTCGCTGAAACTGCCAACATCAGCCGCGACACGTCTCTATACCCGCCCGCAATCACCGCTCCCTCATATCCTGCTGCTGTCGGGCTGGGTGGCCGTCCATCCGTCTTTTACGACAGCGTCTTTTACGACAGCGTCCATGTCGGCGACAGCGGCAACTATGTCACCTCGGCGCCAGTGAGACAGATGCTGCCACAGCTTCCAGCGCCCGGTGATGTCCATCGCGACCTGTCGGGGCTGGTAGGCGTGCGAGCTCCCGCGCGCAGCTCTGATCCTCGCATGTCGCCAGCAGCTCAGCCATCCACCCCCAACGACCAGTCGTCTCGATACCACAGCCGTGGGCTGCCCGAATATTATCACCAGCCGGCGGTAGCAACAGGCTACCCCATGACCAGCAACAGCCGCATAGCTTCCGCATCTGCCTCACCGCGTCCTGCGGCCAAGCAGATGTCCATCAGCGGCCTGCTGAGTGATGCGGCACCGTGCCCTATTGGTCCTCCGCCTCGATCCCACGGGTTAGCACAAATGCCACCACAGAGAAGGGTGCATGATGCTCCCTTTGCCTCTCCGACGGCCTCGCAGTCTCCGCCGATTTCACGCTACAAACACATCCAAGCCCGTCCACCAGTACAACAACAACAACAACAACAACAACAACAACAACAACAACAACAGCAGCAGCAGCAGCAACAACAGCAAAAACAACCACAGCCGCCGCAGCCGCAGCCGCAGCTGCCGCCGCAGCTGCATCCAAGCCGATGGTCATCTCCCAACGTCCTATCATTGATGAGGGCTAGCGCGCCAACCGAGGGATCGGTGTACCGAATTTGGATGCGGCAGCAGCCGGTGGCAGCGCGGTCGTGTGGGTTTGGGGAGCGGGACCGGAGGGTGATCGACCCACCGCCGATTGTGCAACTGATGATTGACGACCCGATGGCGACGCGGGAGGAGACGAACGTGCGGATGCGGTTCCAGCTCGGGGTGCTGCACTGTTCGATCTGGGACGAGACGGGCGAGCATGACAGCTCGGCGATGCCCGAGGACTACCGGCAGCAGCGACGGCTGATGGGCACGCTGGTGTCCAGCCCGTTTGTGGGCCAGGACGAGCACGGCGAGGAAGGCTGCTTCTTCTGCTTTCCAGACCTGTCGTGCCGCACGCCGGGAAAGTTCCGGCTCAAATTTGCGCTGGTGGTGCTGGACCCTCAGGCCATGCGCAGAGGCGGGTCGGCGCCCATACTGGCTACTGCAATGAGCAACGTCTTTTCCGTCTACAATGCCAAGGACTTCCCTGGCATGCAGGCCAGCACCGCGTTGACCAAGCGGCTCAAGGAGCAGGGCTGCCTCATTTCCATCAAGAAGGGTAACGACAAGACGAGCGCAGCCCACGACTGCGAGAGCGACAACGACGACGACAACGACATCGGTGATGGACCATTGCCCAGGAAACACTTCAAGCGGGCCAGGAGGATGTGAACAGGGGTGGCGTGCGCGTGTGATGGAACACATGCTTCTGTTGGCGTTGGGCAAAAAAGGACGCGGACAACAGGGTCTTGTGGTGTTTGGGAAAATTTGCCGTTTTGTATCAAGTCGAGGCGCCTCTATCTGCGGGCCAGGCGTCGGCCAGTATATACCCACATGTATTTTTGTTTGTTTGGGCTGTTGTCTCGGTTAGGCTAGAAAGATCTACGATTTGCCATGGTCCATCTGGCCTCTTCGTTGAGCGCTGTTTGTTATGGCTGACTAGTGGAAGCCGCTGCGATGGCCCGCCATTCTTCTGCCAACAGCCGGAGCTCTGCCGATGTCCTGTTGCCGTCCTTGCCGCTGCCGCTGTCCAGCATCAGCCGGGCCTCGGCGCGTGCGGCCAAAGCCTCGCTGGCGCCGGGGATGGCAGCTGCGGCGGCTCGGTAGAGCAGCGTCTCGACCTCGTAACGGTCGTCTTCTTTGGGCGGGATCCCTTGGTCGTCGTCCAGGGCGGCCTCTCTGGCGGCATACTCAGTCGCCAGCAAGAAGCAGGCCACGCCGCTGTTGAGCGCCAGGGCAGCTGTGCGCACGGCGGCTCTGGCTTCCCGGTAGAGCTGCTGTCTCTGCTGTCTCTCGTCGAAGCTGGGGGCTGTTGCCACACCTCCTCCAGACTGCTGTTGTCTCAGCTCTGCGGCCTGGAGCCGTCCGATGGCCTCGAGGCAGCGCCGTTCCCAGTCCCACCGTGGCTCCCGAGGCCGGACGTCGTCGCCGGCGGTGCCATCAGACATCTCCGCGCCGACATCCCGAGCGGCGCGGAACCACCGCAGCGCCCGCGACGGGTTTCCGCCCGCCTCTGCCAGCAGGCCGGCCTGCGTGAACGCGTTGGCCTGCATGACGACGTCTTCGGCCGCGGCCTTTCCAGCGGCTGTCGACAGCACCACGTCCTGGTTCGTGGACAGGTACGCGAGAAAGCGCTTCTCGGCGTCCTGGTAGAACTGCATGTCGCGCATTCGGCGACGCTGCTGCTGCTGCTGCTGCTGCTGCTGCTGCTGCTCCTCTGGGCCCGACGCCTGTCCGCCGCTAAACATGCTGAGAACCGTGAGGGTCGACGGGAGGTAGCCGCCCGGGCTCGTGGGTGTCGAGCCGGCCATGTGCAGCAGCGTCGTGGCCAGGGGCAGGTGGCGGGCGCCGTCAGCGGTGGCGGCGGTGAAGAGCAGCAGCAGGGCCACGGAGTGCATCTTGTAGGGCGTGAGGTTGTAGTCTGCAGGGACATCGGGTGGTCAGCCAGAGCGGACCAAAGGACCAGAGAGGGCGGGAGGAGAGCTTTCCCCCCCCCCCCCCCCCCTCTCTCTCTCTCACTCTCTCA
The DNA here is from genome assembly GCA_029299595.1 of Grosmannia serpens. NCBI lineage: Eukaryota > Fungi > Ascomycota > Sordariomycetes > Ophiostomatales > Ophiostomataceae > Grosmannia > Grosmannia serpens. The sequence continues at coordinate 6,265 of JANSMH010000229.1, forward strand.
CCCTGTTTCAGCACGGCCTCGCTGACGGTCTTGCCTACGTAGACCTGGCGGCACATGGCAATGATGTCGAGGCAGTCCGCGGCCGTGAGCTCCGACGCCAACACGTCGATGGCCGTTTCGAGGGGTGCGATCAGCGTGGACGGGTCTGCCGGGAAGACCCGGTTCGCCGCCGGGCGGCTGTCGTCCAGATCGGGCGGGCGCGCGAGCTGCTGTCTCTCGGCGCGCCGGACGGTCGGAGACCGGCTGGGCCGTCCGCCGGAACGCATATGGGCACCGCGACGGGCCTGGGCCGGCCATGGAGGCGGCGCCGAACACAAACATGACGGCCGGCTTGTCGGCCGTGCCGAGGACGCCAGCAGGCCAGAACCATACGCCAACGACGGCCCTCCTCCGCTTGCGTGCCATCGCCGCAGCAGGCGCAGGGCTGGATATGCGGCGCCCGTACTACAGGCCATCGCAGCGGGACGTCGGCTGTCTGTGGGTTGAATTGCTTCTGGCGGCCATTCGAGTGGTGATGGCAGAGCAAAAATGCCCCAAGTGGTCTGTGTGTCGAATCGCCGTCTCTGATTGGCCCAAAATATGGCAGCTGGTACAGTAGCTCGGGCCAGGTTAATACCTGAGACTTGGGCGGGTCGGTTGCTCCTGCTGCTTAGAACTGGACCCTCCCCGCGTCGCGCTTTCTTAATCAATGTATTTACGCGTCCGCTTTAGCTTCTGGCCAAACGATCACCACACTTGCAACTCTCGGCGCACCAGGCGTCTTTGGCCAGAATGGCGACGAGTAGGTGCCCGTCCTGGCGTGTATGCGTGATTCTGTTCGTTGTCCTGCTAACGGGGTGCCAGACCGCGAAGAGCGCTTGCAGCAGCGCATGCGAGGTGCCCAGTAAGTTGAGAGAGACAGTTTTCGGCTGGAGCCGACGAGCTGACGTTGGAACACAAGACGACACCAGGTCCAGGATGCAGACTTTGACCTGTTCTTTCCCGCGCCGGCGCTGGAGCCGGAGCCCGAATCCGAGCCGGCAGAAGAGGATGCAACGACCACCGCCCAGTCTGTGGCCGCGGCCGAGCCGGAACCGACGCCCTCGCTCCCGCCTCCAGCGCCCGTTGCCGTGCGAGCGAGTCCGAACACGTCTGCCAAGAGGAGGCGGCTGGGCGAGGAGGACGGGCCGGGGGCGGGGGCGGGGGCGACACCACGGTCGGACCGGGGGCGACAGGCCGTGGCGCCGAGCCCCCTGACGCAGCCGGCGCGCGGGGATGAGGCCGAGGAGGAGCAGGTCGACGAGAGTCCGATGGATGCGCCGGGCAGCGGCCGGCGGCGGTCTGTGGTGGTGGGAGCGGCGGCCGACCGGACGGCGGCCCTGCTCCAGGCCGTTGCGGGCTCGCCGCTGGGCCGGCACCGCGGCAGCGTGGGCGCGGCGGCGCTGGGTGGCTCCATTGCGTGGCAGCAGAAAGAGGTCGCGTCCTCGTCGTCGCCACCGCCGGCGAGACCGCCCAGACACGCCGCCAGCAGCGATGGCCCTGCAGCAGCGGCGACAGCGGCGACAGCGGCGACGGCGCAGTTGCTGGCGTCCTCGCCGCCACCGCCTCCGGCAGGCACGCGTCGGCGGTCTCCCCGCCTGTCTCTGGGCGATGCCAGCGCCGACGACGGCGGCGACAGCGGCGACAGCGTGGACGAGCTGTCGCCCGAGCTCGCGTCGGTCGTCAACATTATCGGCGTCATTGCCGACGCCGAAGCACAGCAGAGGGCAAAGGCGCAGGCGGCCCAACGGGCCGGCGGCAGCCGCACCAGCCTGTTCTCGAAGCTGGCCCACGCGAGACGCAGCGCGGCAGCAGCCGACGAGGACGGCGGCGGCGGCGGTGGCGGTGGTGGTCCGGACGCCCTCGACGAGCTGTCGTCGCCGTCGATGCCGGGCATCGAGCCCGCCACGGACGCCACGAACGGGTCGAACATGTCGTCGCCGCTGGCACGCAAGTCGGCCGCCAACGCGCGGCCGGCCCGCGTCGCAGGCCGGCCCGGCCGCGCAGACCAGCGGAGCAGCGCGCTGAGCTCGCTGGGCTCGCTGGAAACGCCGGCGGCTGCAGCCCCGGCAGTCAACAAGGTCGGGCGCGACGAGGTCTCGCCAGAACAGCAGTCGACGCTGACCATCCTCCTGCCATCGAGCCAGCCGTCCCGGACGAGGCGGACGGCCGAGGTGCCGACCTCGTCCCCCCCGGCGCCGCAGCAGCAGCCGAAGCGACCAAGGGGCAGGCCGCCCGCGGCGGCAGCGGCGGTAGCACCGATAGCCGAGTCGGTGGAGGAGGAGCAGGGCACAAAGGAGACGGACGAGGCAGAGGCGATCGACGAGGCCGAAGCGGCGCGCACGATTGGCAGGAGGCGGCGGCCGGGCCGGCGCAACGTGCACGAGCTGTCCCCCGAGCTTGGATCCGACCGTAAGGCGGCGGCGCCAGGAGGCGGGGCGGATGCTGACACCGACACGGCTGTCCCGGCGGCGAAGCGACGGCGGCGACCAGGTCCGCAGCAGCAGAGCCCGGCCGTACAGAAGCAGCCGCGGAAGACCAGAGGCAGGAGGCGACGGGAGGAGGAGGAGAGGGAGAAGCAGCAGGAGGAGCAGCTGGTGGAGGACCAAGAAGAGCAGCAAGAGGAGCAGGAGGAGGAGCAGCAGGGGGAGGAGCAGCAGGAAGAGGAACAACGAGAGGAAGAGCAGGAGCAGCAGAAGCCAGCAAAGACGAGAACGACAAGGGTATCCGCCGCCCAGAAGAAGCGGGAGCCTACGACACAAAAGAAGAGGAAGCGGCGACAAAGAGAAGCGGAAGAAGAGGAAGACGACAATGACGACGAGGCAGAGACGCCAGCAACAGGCAAGGCAAGAGGCCGCAGCAGTGGACCACCGGTGCCGATTGCCGTGCAGCGCTTCAGCCGGCCGAAACGGCGGTCCCGAGCGGGCGGGAACGACGGCGCGGGCGACGGCAACAGCGACGCGGGGAACGACAACACGCACGGAGGTGAGGACGACGACGCCGACGAGATACCGTATGCCAGCCGCAGCGGCGTCAACGCGGTGGACGTGCTGGCGCAGGTGTGCGAGGACGTGGTGGAGCAGAAGCTGCAGGAGGCGCAGGCGCAGGCGGCCGAGGCCAAGGCGGCGGCGGCAGCGGGCGACGACAGCGCGCGCGAGGCCCGGCGCGACGCCCTGGTGCGGCAGCGCGCGCTCGAGGCGTTCCGGGCCGAGCTGCGGACACGGCTGCTGGCCCAGGCGGCCGCCGTGGACGCGGCCTATGCGCTGCGGCGACGCGTGCGGGCGGCCCATCGGCAGAAGCTGGCGCTGCGCGAGGAGATTCTGCGCATCCGAGCCGAGAGGGAGCAGGTGGCCCTGCGGATGGACGCCTTGCGGGCGCGGCATCAGGTGGCTAGCAAGCAAGCAATGGTGAGTTTGGATGTTTGTTGTGGTTGTTTTTTTTTTGGTTTTGTTTGTTTTGTTTGTTTTGCTTGTATTGTTCTCGTTTTGTTTTCTTCGTTATTTTTCTTGTTTCGTTTTCTTCTTGTGTCTCCTTATTTTGTTTCTTATTTCATCTTGTTTCGTTTCTTCCCGTCTCTCTGTTCCCTCTAACTCAACAGATCAACGCAAACATATCCACGGCCATGCACGACGTCGACCTGGCCGTCGAGCAGGGCCGAGCTGCCCCCGAACTGACGGCAGCACAGCAGAAGACGGCCGACCTGGGCAACCTCGAGCTGGCCGTCAGCCGGGTCGCCGAGCAGCTGTGTGGCGGCAGCGGTGGTGTCCTGCGGCAGATTACAGACTTTAACGCCTTTCTGGAACGCACTGCTGCCGTGCTGGAAGGCAGGAGAACGACCGCTGCCACGTGAGCAAACCGGCTGTGGCTAGACATGACGACATGCTACGAATACAATCCGCCGCCTTCTTTCTTCTCTCTTCTGCTACTGACTTCTCTCTTCCCGCCTGTCGTTCCAGGTGACTCCATTTCCGACTTCCCCAAATGCGCTGTTTTACAAGTTTTGTCTGGGTGAGTTTGTCCGTCCTATCGCAACCCACTTCCCACCCACTTCCCACCCACTTCCCCCCGACACCTACTTCCCCCAGACCAGTCCGGACACGCGGTCTGAGAGCGTGGCCCGACCCTCTGCCTTGCGCTGCTCACGCTCTGCTGCCTGTGCCGCCCGCAGCTGGGCCACGCGGCCGGTCAGCTCCAGCCGCGCCTGCAGCTCGGCCCGCATCGCCGCCTCCTCGGCCGGCCGGTCCTTTTCGGGCACGCTGGCCAGCCGCTCGGCCCAGTCCTTGCGCATCTCCTCGGGGACGTCGGCGGGCGGCGTGGGAGCCGCAGCTGCAGCCGCCAGCGGCCGAAGAGCTCCGGGAAGGCCGACGTCCATGGAGATCTCGGGTGCCGGACGGCCCTCGGCCTTGGCCTTTTCGACGGCGGCCTCCTGCTCGAGCATGCGGTGGAAGAGCGCGTCTGCGTGCACCTGGACCCGCTCGTCTTCCTCGGGCGGCCGCTCGTACGTCGAGAGGTAGCCGAGGGCCTTGAGGAGGCGCTGGAAGTAGGATTAGTCAGCGAGACAAAAAGACGGACGGGACGGACGGTCCAGGGGCCCGCTTCGACACTCGACGCACCGACTGCATGGTGTAGCAGCGCTCAAACTTTTTCATCTCGGCGTGGCACATGGTCATGCGGCTGCTCAGCGGGCCCGACCGGATGCACGTGTTCCAGTCGATCTGCTCGAGCGCGCAGTTTTCCAGCGCCGCCCGTCCGATCTGCGCCCGCCGCTCCTGGTATCCGTCCAGCACGTCCATCAGCCGCTCGTCGTCGCTCTTGGTCTCCGCCTCGATCTCCGCCAGCGGCCGGTACGTCTTCCAGAGCGCCGCATACCGCCCGTCCTGATACAGGCTCTGAGCCGGGACTGCTGGCCGTCCTGCTGCCGCCGCCTCCGCCTGCTCTGCCTGCTGGGCCGCGGCCGGCTGCCGAGCCGCGTCCGCTACCGCCTCATCGCCCTTGCTTGCCGGGTACTTGACCGGCGACTCCCTCTCCAGGAACTGCCGCAGCTTCGGGTCGAGCTGGCCCAGCGGATCCGAGGACCGCTGGCTCGCGCTGCTCTCGCTGCTGCCAAAGAGGCCGTCAAACCAGCCCATTGGCGACGGATGCGGGCGAATGGCGGCGGAATAAAAATGAGGCGAAAAAGAAACAGCAACACCGTTGTAGGCCGAGAGCTACAGCGGCCGCGAACCCTCGAAAACTGGACCGTGAATGTCGTCGATTCTTGTCTCCCGCTAGTTTTTCAACTCGTTTCTATTGGTCCGTTATTACAGCTCTTCGATATCACGTGATTTATCCTAATAGGCAAAACTCGGCCAATCTAAATACGCGTACAGAGTACAGAGTACAAAGCACTCGTACATTGGGAGAGAAGAACATCAAGTCGCTACATCGCCATAGACACACATTGTTGCTGGATTGGCTTTTGGGCGCCAGTGATTTTGCTAGCGATTAACACGTGGAGACAACAAAGGCAGAGCCACCTCTGTCCGCCTTCTCGTCCGCCGTCCCGTCCTGATCTTGCCGTTCTTTTATCATTTCTTTTTTGGCCGTCCTTCCCTATCTTGAGGAGAGATCGGAGAAAATAAATAACAGGTTCTGTTCCCGCGCGCCCACCATCCGGTACAAGAGAGAAAAAATGGTTCAAAACAAAGATGTGCCCGAAGATTTTCTCTTTTTTATTTCCTTTTTTTGGTGTTGGTTTGTATATTTAAGAGAGATGCAGGATATCATTGGGTCCTCCTCTTTAAAACTTGTTGAACTTCTTGACACCCTTGCCCGTCCGGGGCAGCACGCGCAGGACGTTGAAGCGGACCTGCAGCACAGTGTTAGCGGGCCTGCTCTCCTCGTCTCTCGATTCTCTCCAGGCCGGGACGTCTGCTTACAGTCTTGCTGAGGGGACGGCACTGGCCGACGGTGACCTGGTCACCCTCCTCAACACGGAAGGCGGGCGAGCAGTGGGCCGCCAGGTTCGTGTGCCGCTTCTCGTAACGGGAGTACTTGGGGATGTAGTGGAGGTACTCTCGCCGGATGATGAGCGTACGGTGCATCTTGGTGGAGACGACGGTGCCGGTCAGGATACGGCCACGGATGGAGACAAGGCCGGTGAAGGGGCACTTCTTGTCTAGAGAGAGAGGGAGCCTCGGTCAGCATGACATTCTACCCCCGGAATCCACGCGCGTCCAGAAAAATCGACATGGCTGCTGCTGCTGCTGCTGGTTCTGGCAAGTTGGGAGTTGTCGTCGGGCTGCATCCATCGATAGGGCTCGATCTGCCCGCGTCCGCGTCCGTCTTCGAAGAGAGATCGCTTCCTCTGTCGTCGTCTCGATGCCAACCTGGAGGGGCATCCGTCCATTCCCCGCCCCCAAATCGGTTGACCGCGTCGCATTCGGTGTTCGAAACGGCCGTCTTTCGTGTCATCGCAGCCATCCATCCAGCCAGCCAAGTCGAGCATCCTCAAGACACTGCACTCCCCCTCCGCGTCCAGACCTCCCTCCATTCACGTCCAGCCAGCAAACTTACCGATGTAGCTGCCCTCAATAGCGGTCTTGGGCGTCCGGAAGCCCAGACCGACATTCTTGTACTATATTTCCCCAACACGGTCAGCGGGGAAGGAGCCCGATGGCGAGGCAATTGTCTCGCGTCGAAAAAAAAAGAGGCACATGGGGTGTAGTCAAAGCGTACCCATCTCCGTCCGTTCTTGCCCGGCCGCGAGGTCTTGACCTTGGTCTTGGAGTTGAGGAAGATGTGCGGCTGCTTCTGGAAAGCACGCTCGGACTGGACGGTCAGCTCGGTAGCCATCTTGACGGATTGGTTAGTATGCGAGGGTCGACGACGACGACGATGTTGGGCGAGGTGGCTGCGAGTCGGGGATGGTGAGAGAACGAAAAGTGAAAAAACGGCAGCTTTCGCTTTTCAGAGGGTTATTTTTTTTCGTGTGGTCGTTGGTGGAGCACACTTTTGGGGCCGGCGGGAAAAAAATGAAGACGAAAATTCAAAATTGTGGGAGGGCAAGTTCCCAGTAAAAAGCGGGGACCGAGCTGCAGCCCAACCAATTGTCGCCTCCCTCGAACCCACTACACTCACGTGTCCATCTGTGGCGCAGACTCCAGCCACACAAGGCAAGGGCATATGAGGGGAGTAAGGAACGAGCCGCTCGTCTCTATTCCTGCATGCTGATATAAACAATAATCTAGAGATAATCCATAGAGAGATACAGTCGGAACACGGTCGAGTCCGGTTTCTCGCCTCGCTTTTATCTATTCAAAAGGCTGGTCATCTCCCACAGCGCCCGGAGGACGGCAAGACCACCCCCTTGTGTCTCGACCGTCCGGCCACGGCCCCGTGTATTGGGATCCGAAAAGGCTGTCGTCGTCGTCGGCGTCGTCGCCGATCGGCGCCCGTTTCGATGGGCTTCAGAATCTCGCCGGCCGGCGCGTGCTGCGCCTTTGGTCGACCCACCCGTCAGCGGCGTCTGCTCTCGATAAGGGTCTGGCGCCGGTGCTGCACGGGCAGGAGCAGACGCCCATATTGTGTCATCGGGCACACCGTACGTCCGGTAGTCCACACAGCTGCTGTCTGACGACTTTTCCAGCTGCATATCGGCCAAAGAGGCAGATGTTATCTGCAGCAGGCCGGACGTCCACCACATGCCAAACTTGCCGTCAGAGTCCTTGGTGGCGACAGCTGCTGCGGCATTGTGTCGGATCCAGCCGATGTAGGAGATGCAGGCCTCGCGATGGTTGCTCGATGTCTGGCTCTCTTCTGCCGTGGCTGCTGTCCCGTCCGTCCCGATAACGTCCAGGGGTGCACAAAACGCCGCCAGGTGGTGGAAGTAGATGCCTTTGAACGTCTGGCTGTCCTGGGAGCAATCGCCGGTGATATCGCACTGGTCTTCCAAGACGCCGGCACGGCCAAGGCCACGCCATGGGGGCAGCTGGCCAGGCTTCAGGTTGGCAACGTTGTCGACAGGCCGGCCACGTTCGAGGTCGTAGCCAGTGGCGCGGATGACAGACCGTATCAGCACGTGGCCGTCTTCCAAGAACCGCTCGTTTCCGGTAGCCTTCCACAAGCCAATCTGGCCGGTCAGGAGAACGCCCTGGTTGTACGTGTACACCATTTCATTGCGGACATTGCACTTGGTGTTGGGGTTGGAGGCATTGCTCCACCCGTTGATGTGGAAGCCGTCTATGTAGAGACCCTGGCTGTTCATCATGCCGGACTTCGTCAGCCAGTCGTATGCATCAAGCGCAGCCTGCAGGTGCTTCTTCTCGTGTGGCTCGCGCGAGCCTTGTTCGATCTTGACGGGATCCTTGACACGCGGGTCGCGGTCGTTGGAGAAGGGCGACGGATTTGGGTCGCCGGGAAAGTAGAGGTACATGGATGCGGACGCCGCGATGAACAGCTCATTGGTGATGGAATTCTTGTAAGGCTCCAGGCGCGGGTTCCAAAGCATTCCGCCTCCGCAAAGCGTGGTATTCCATCCACGGGAGGCAAGATCCCAGAAAATGCGGGCACGGTGCGAGAACGCAGGAGTCCACAGGTTGCCGTACCAGGTCTGGTTCCGTAGGATCTCGGAGATGTCCTGGCTCGGACGGATGCCTGGAGCATCCGTCACGGGCGAATCGGACTGGTAGTAGATCAGGGTGTGGTAGTTGATAAACTCGATCAGCTCCAGCCAGCCCAGAACCACCCAGAGCATGTCGTCGTATGCCTCGTTGCGGATGGCAAATGCATCCTGGCCAAAGTAGTAGCTCAAGATCTGGGAGAAGTACGTCGTGATAAGATTCTCCTTCGCCCGAGCATCGTCGTCGTGCACCGGCAAAGCACTGGAGAGCGAGCTGAGGGCGCCAGCCACATGGGTTCCCGTCACGGCCGCTGTCCAGTCGATTGCCTGGGGCCACGTTCCCAGCCACAGCTCAAAGTAGCCGTCCTGAAGCACGCGCAGCGCGTCCAGGAATTCGTCGAGCACGTCGAACGTTCGGTCGGACTCGGCACAGCGACCAGCATGGCTGCAGTGTTCTCCAGTAACACTGCGCTGAAAGGCGCCAGGAGGGATGCTGCTGGCAGTGGCGGTGCCGATGAGCACAGACACAGCCAGACAAGCACAGGCAATCCTGGTCGGCCCGTAAATCATGATGGCGACAGTAGCGGTGGGTAGATTCCAGGGTTTGGGCGGAGAAAGAAGATGTTGCGAGTTGGCAGGGAAGATGGGAATCCAGGACGAGAGACGGCGCCGTCAGCAGGGTAGCCCGAGGCACATAAGGGCTACGGATGCGTGGAAGCCTTTCGGGGCATCAGGACTGCATATTCGTCCAAGTAGGCTTGCTGCTTTGCCAGACACCAATGTCTCTGTATAGAGCGCTGAGGCCTGCGGGACGACTCTGAAACGGCAGCGAGGAGAGGAGGGGTTCGCAGAGACGCCGACACGACGACCGCGCGGAGGCGGAGGCGATCGGGGGCTTCACGGTCTATTCGGGCCGGAAGGAGGCCGTAGACCGCAGTGCTGGGAATTGAGAATAGAGGGGTGAATGGAACGAAGAGCGAGGGTGCGAGTAGATTGCCGTCGAGCACGATCGGGAAGAAGAGGACTAGCCTGCAAAAATGGGGAAGAGAAGCGCCGAAACCGAGCAATGGTAATATGATGAAAGGAGACGGTGAGCTGGAGACGACGCAATGCAAAGGGGTTGATCAGGTCAGGAATACGAAAAGTGAGTCGCAGATGGCAGGAAGACGAGGATCCCCAATGGCTGACCAACCAGAGGGCGACACGCCGAAATAGGAATGCGCCCCTCAGCCTTGGCCCGCCAGGTCCCAGCTGCCGTGCCACTTGCTGCGAAAAGCCCCCCCAACTTGTACCCACTAATGCACCTGTACAGCAGCCGTCTCCCGCCTAGCACAAAATGGACGGCCTGCACAAGACTTCTTTGCGGGGAAGCGGAGACCACGTCGACGATGGCTGTGATTGCGATCCTCTGGGAGACACGGTGCTACATGTGGCCAGGAGTTGCTGTTGTCCTATGTGAAGTTGGGACGTGTGCCCGCCAAAGTGAAAGGACGTTGGCAAAGCAGAATACCGATACTCGTAAGCTGCATTTTCTGTCTAAGAAATCGTCTACTGTTTGGGATCTTCATACGATACAAGTCCTTGGACTGCCTGTTTCTCCGTACCCCCCTCGTTGAGGAGAAAGGGCCCCTCATCAGGTGTCTTTACCTCCCGTGTCACTTGGCAGGTGACTGGGTTTTGCGCCCCCCCCCAGAAACGGGCACGAGGTCTATGGTCATGCTGCCGTAGCTTTCTGTTCGTTCTTATCTTCGCCGGCCTTGGCCCGGACACTAGCCAAGGCCATCCGCTCGTCCCGCCACTGTTCTTGTAAGCCGGCATGCACAGAGGATGGGATGGAGTTAGCAGACAGGAGAGGACCAACCTTGCCGCAGGATATGGGGGCATAGCGGGCAGGATGGGCGTCGTCGATGCAGGTGGGCACCACTGCACACTCGGCGTCGTAGTTGAAGCCGAAGAAGAAGGGCATCGAGTAGCGCGCCGCCGTCTGGCGGTTGTAGACGCGGTGGACCGTCGAGCAGAAGCGGTCGTTGGACAGGCGCTGCAGAAAGTCGGCAATGTTGACGACGAGCGTGCCCGGACGGGGGGGCGCGGCCACCCACTCGTAGACGTGGCCGTCTGCGTCGGCGACGTGGCCGTCTTTCTGCTGCTGCCGCCGCAGCAGCACCTCCAGCCCGCCGCTGTCGTCCTGCCAAAGCAGCGTGAAGCACTGCATGTCGGTGTGCGAGCCGATGCCGACGTCAATGTCGCGCTTCTTGCCGTCGGCGCCCGGCTGGCCCGGATAGCAGATGTACAGCCCGTCGGAGCCCGGATGCGTCGTCACGTCGTCAAAATAGTCCTCGGGCAGCTCGAGCGCCAGCGCAAACAGCCGGACGAGCCCGCGGGCCAGCCGCAGGCAGTGCCGCCACCAGCCCAGCGTGGTCGCGCGGAAGCCGGGCAGCTGGGCCGTCTGGGCCCAGACCCAGTCGTCGCCCTGGGACAGCGCGGCCGGGAGGCGCGCAGCGTCGGCGCCGGCGTGCAGCGGGTCGTTCTTGGCCTGGTACCGGAACTGAAAGGCCTCTTTTGCGTCTGGAAGGCTGTTGGTAGCTGCAGACAGGAAGCACGCCACACTGCACACACCTTTGGTCTCGGACCGGTTGATCTGCCCGCTGTGCACGGGCGCATAGCCGTTGCCCAGCGGCCGCTCCTTGTAAAAGGCGCGCATCTTGGCCTCGGGCGGCTGGGCAAAGAAGCGTCGGGCCTGCGCGTCGGCCTGCGCGATGACCGTCTCGGGGATGCCGTGGTTGGCGACGTAGAAGAAGCCGGCACCCGTGGCAGCCGCACGGATGGCAGCTGCAGCGCGGGATTTTGCCGCGTCGGCCGCCGCAGCACGGGAGACGTCGTCGCCATGGGTGTCGTTGTAGTACCACATGCCCTCCAGGTCGATGACGGGGATCTCGTCGGCCGTCGCCGGCCGCGTGGGCCCCTGGGCGACGCGGCGGTACTCTGGGCCGCCCAGCGTGAGCAGCTCCACCGTCGTGTACGTCTCTGCTGATTCCGTGAGGGCAGGCATGGTGGCGTGGTGGGGGACGGGCGGAAACGACGGGAGTTTGGGGCGGAGTGGCGATGGTGACGCAGATCAGATGTTCGCGATAAGCTGATGCGGTAATGCTGCATGTAAGAGCGGCACGCACGTTATCTCGGCGTGTTGGATGGACTCGCAGAACCCGGCTCTACGTCTCCATCTTGTTTTACCTGTTTTAGCTGGTTTATTTGGTCAGTCCGGGTCAATTTTATTTCTGATTGTGTATTTTAGATTTCGCTCATATTTCCAACGATCTTCAAATTGGCGTTGATCGCAAAGCTAAATCCAGGGTTCCCCATATACTCTGCACACGACAACCCCTGTAGGGATTGGCCGAGCAGACGTTGGCAAGCCGGCCACCCAGCTTATTGGGATCACTGCGCCCAACCATGGCCTCTACAGTATTGGACTCCCGGCTGGGAAAACCAGAGTCTCGGGTACGGAACACGTCAAGCTAAGGAATGGAAATAGCACCATGTCCAACAGACAGTAATATCTAACATACGTATACAAGCCAAAAGCAGAGGACACGAGTCCAAGCCTCGTAAATTCCAACAAACGCCTGCCCGTCCTTCCAGTATTCCAACACAGAGCAAATGGTCGTTTCTCCGTCATGTCGTATCCGCAAAGGGCAAACAAATCATCAAGGCCAAAAAAAAAACAAAAAAAAAAACCCCGCGTAAATAAGAGATCCGGCAAACGTGCCTGTTCAGTCCACAAAGCGCCGCTCAAACTCGGCAAACAGCTTCGGCGTGATCTCGTCGCTGCTCATGCCTTCGACCTCCAGTAGCACGCCGCGCTCGGCGTAGTGCGCGAGCAGCGGCGTGCTCGTCTCGAGGAACTTGTTGTAGCGCGCGCGGTAGACCTCGGCGGAGTCGTCCGGCCGCTGGACCAGCGGCTCGCCGGTCACGTCGTCGCGGCCGGCCACGCGCGGTGCATTGAACGACTCGTTGTAGACCCGGCCCGACGGCTCGTGCACCCAGCGGCTGGAGATGCGCTGCATCACCACGTCAAAGGGCGTCTTGAGCGAGACGGCCAGGTTGACGGGCACGAACTGGTCGAGCTGCACGGCCTGGGCCGCCGTGCGTGGGAAGCCGTCGAGCAGGAACGAGGCGGCGGGGTCCTCGGACAGCTGCGACGAGGCGGCGGCGGCGATGACGCCGGACCGGCCGACGTCGGCCTTGTGCTGCGACAGGAACGTGGCCACGCCGGCATCGTCGTCGGCCGCCGTCTTGGCCGCCAGCGTCAGGAGGTCGCGCGGCCCGCTGGACACGAGCCAGCCGCGGACGGAGAGCTCGTTGCGGATGAGGCGCAAGATGAGGTCGTCCGGCACGAGGCCGCCAGCCTTGATCGTGCTCTCGACCTTGATGCCTGCGGAATTGCTCAGTCAGCACGGATCGCGAGATCGGAAGCGCGGAACGGCGCACGAGCGCAACGAGCGCAACGAGCGCAACGAGCGCAGACGAGGGACACGTACCGAGCGGCGTCCGAGTCTTGACATTGTGCCGCAAGAGGTCGCCCGAGCTCAGGTGGGCCAGCTGGGGAAAGCGACGCAGCAGCCGCTCGGACTGCGTGCCCTTGCCCACGCCTGGTGCTCCGATCAGGATGACTCGAGCGGCTTGTTTGAGTCGCATCGTACAGGGCGTATGGCACTTGTCGAGACGGAGAGGAAGGAGAGAGAGGGCGAGACAGGCGGGAGAAGAGGAAAAGAGGGGGCCAGAAAAGAAGAGAAAAAAGAGCTAGATAGGGAATTATTATCGAACGATCCCGCAGAGGCGGGCCGGAGAAATGGGGTAGCTAATAAAACCAAGTGTGGGGAAGAGCAAAAAGGACAAGAGGCAAGGTAAGATACCGGCCATGTTGATCAGAGGAGGAGAGCATGCCGGCTGGGAAAAGACCCCGGCGACTGCTGCCTGCTGCTGCCTACGGAGTACACCACCGCGCGTCCACGTGCCAGGATGTCCGGCCGATGTCCCAGGCTTCCGGCTGACATAATCATTGAATGCCAGCCTGTCCGACACTGAAGCCGGACCAGCAGCAGAGCAGATACCCCGTGCGGAGAGATGCCTCTGCTGCATCGGAGCCGCAGCGGATGGTGGAGATAACAGAGGAGTGGGGCTCCAGCTGCATGCCTGGGGCATCGTCTTCAGGAAGCCCTGCCCTGTGCTGCTGGCAGACGGCATGTGCCAGGCCCTGAAGGCGGCGAATGGAACACCCGCAATCGGCCTTTTTCCGGAGAATGCCCCGCTAAAGCCGAGACAGTGCTGCGACTGAGCTACTTTCCATTCCGCCCAGAGATGGCGCAATTAGACGTGGCATTGGGCACCCATAGGTACCTGAACATGTGACGCACCACGTGACCTTATGCAGAACCCGACTACTCAGCAACACAGGGTCCAGGGGCTCCATTGGCTCATTAATTAAGGAACGGAACCATCTGGGCCCTCGCAACGTTTTCCTGTTCCTCTTCTTCCCATTTATTAGTCCCCTCTCATCCACCTCGCCCATCCTGTTTTTCGAGAACGCCCAAGAAGTGTGAAAGAAGCTAGTTTTCTTCCCGCCGTCTGTTTCGTCTCGCTCCTTGCGACAGGACCAGCCGCTGCTTCTGCCTCCTGTGTTTGCACAACCTGTGTTATAGTTATTGTGCTATTTCTGTATAATAATCCCTCTCTCTCTCTCCCCTTCTTACACCGTCGTTTTCATACCCACCATGAGCGCCTCTCTCACCGCGGTTCGTCGGGCCACGGCCGCCAACAGCGGTCTTCTGGGCAGAGGTATGTCGCTTTGTTTTCTATTTTTATTTTTTTTGTTTCTTTTTTGTTTTAAATTCTTCCTCATCAGGAGGCTGACATTTTCTCTCTCCAGGCCGAACGATCCCCCGCGCCGCGATGCGCTCGACGACGACGCACCTGTTGCGGAACTCACGGAACCTCACCGCCTCCGACAACATCTCGTTCCTTGTTTTTGCCTCGGCACGCAGCTTTTCCACAGAGACGCACTCGTCGGTTGGCGGCCCACCGTCGGGCCCGCCGCCCGGCTTCGACCCGGAGAAGGCCAAGATCCCCCTGCCGAAGACGGCGGCAGGATCCGCCAAGGCGGCAGCGGCCAAGCCCAAGACGGCGACAGCGGCTGCGGCGGCTGCGGCGGCGGCGGCGACAAAGGCACCTCTCGCGTCGGCCGTGGGCAGACCGACGGCCACCGATGCGGCCACGTCCGGGGACAAGCCGGTGGTGGCGCTGGCGACCAAGGACGTCAAGAAGGCAGAGCCGAAGCTGACGCTGTCACAAAAGATCAAGAAGGAGGCGCAGCACTACTGGGACGGCACGAAGCTGCTGGCGACGGAGGTCAAGATCAGCACGCGGCTGGCGGTCAAGATGGCGGCCGGGTACGAGCTGACGCGGCGCGAGAACCGGCAGCTGCAGCGGACGGTGCAGGACCTGAGCCGGCTGGTGCCGTTCTCGGTGTTTGTGGTGGTGCCGTTTGCGGAGCTGCTGCTGCCGGTGGCGCTGCGGCTGTTCCCCAACATGCTGCCGAGCACGTACGAGGGCCAGCAGTCGCGCGAGAAGAAGGCGTCGTTCCTGCGGGCGACGCGCAAGGAGGTCAGCACGTTTCTGCGGCAGACGATGAAGGAGACGGGCCTGCCGATCCAGTCGGGCACGGCGCACCGGGCCGAGTTCACCAACTTCTTCCGCAAGGTGCGGGCGACGGGCGAGCAGCCGACGGCCGAGGACGTGATCAAGGTGTGCAAGACGTTCAAGGACGACCTGACGCTGGACAACCTGTCGCGGCCGCAGCTGGTGTCCATGTGCCGCTACATGAACCTCAACACGTTTGGCACGGACATGATGCTGCGCTACCAGGTGCGCCACCGCATGCGGCAGATCAAGCGCGACGACCGCGCCATCAGCTACGAGGGCGTCGACAGCCTGACCGTGGCCGAGCTGCAGACGGCGTGCGCCAGCCGCGGCATCAAGTCGTACGGCGTGTCGCCGGCGCGGCTGCGCGAGGACCTGCAGACGTGGCTGGACCTGCGGCTGCGCGAGGGCGTGCCGTCGACGCTGCTGGTGCTCAGCAACGCCTACATGTACAGCCAGACCTCGGCGGCGGGCAAGAGCGCCAGCGACGGCAGCGCCGTGCAGAGCCAGATCGAGGCGCTGACGGGCGTGCTCTCGTCCATCCCCGAGGAGCTCTACCACGAGATCGAGCTGGCCGTCGACAACGCCGAGGGCCAGGCGACCAACAAGCAGCGGCTCGAGGTGCTCAAGGAGCAGGAGGACCTGATCGAGGACGAGGCCGAGCAGAACCAGGTCAACCAGAAAAAGGGCCTGGCCACGCCGCGCGACGTCGACAACATCGACGACAAGGAGGAGCACGAGCGCCAGCTGCTGGCCGCGGCCCAGGCGGCCCAGACGGCCGAGGCCGCCGTGGACGCCGAAAAGGACCAGCAGGCTGCCGTCCAGACGGCCAAGGAGAGCAAGTAGTTCTCTGCCAGCTCCGTTCCACGCACGAATGCAATAAATAAAAAAAAAATCCACCAAAAAACCGGTAAAACAGTAAAGTTGACAAAACAGTCTCTACAACGCTCGGGCGCAGCTTTTACTCTTTATTTCATTTGTTTCACTGCATCTGCATTTCTGAACTGGGAGAGGGAAAGTAAAGGGCCTACTGGATACACATCTGTACAAAATAAAACCACCACACAGACGGGGGAATCAATCGGGAGGGCAAGGTTTGCGGCTACGGAGTCAAGAGAAAAATCACATCTAGCTCATGGGCACACGACTCGCCATAGATTTCCACTTTTGAACAAGTCATTGTTGCCGACGTGGCCGTCTGTAGTTTGCATGAGTGACGTGAATGACGCGGTTGCCGACGTGGTTGCCGACGTGGCCGCAAACGGATCAGTGTACTATCTTACTATGTAACCAACAGACAGCATACGAGGGGAAACAGTCTGATTACTCATGTGGATGTTTCAGCCACAGAACCAGCCACACGAACCAGCCACACGAACCAGCCACGCACAGTGCTGCCTCCCCGCCATGCGTCAGCTTCCCAATCATCAGCTGCCAGCCCCCGACCGAACCGCAGAGAGGCTACGCTTGCGGCTTCCAATTACCGGCCGGACAGACAGAGCTCAGCCACTTGCCGCAGCCCGACGACGATCGACGAGGAAGCTGCAGCAGACCGATAGCTGAAGAGCCGAGGACGAAGCTTCCTTCCTGCTCTCTTCGTTGTTCGTCAGTGATTTCCCCCTCCCATATTGTTCCGTCTCAGCTGGGCCCACTGCCACTATGGCCGTGACTGACCAGGAAATCTTCTCCAACGTCTCCTGGAGCAGCGACCAACGTGCGACGACCAACAACAGCAACAACAGCAACAACAGCAACAACAGCAACAGCGCAGGGATGGGCTCCGACTACAGGCAGACGCTGCCGTCATCGCCGTCGCAGACACAGCGGCCGCGCAGCTATGGCTCGCTGGATGCGGACACGCTGGGCCCCGAGGCTCTCCAGTGCACGGTGTCGTCGCCGCTGACGGAGAACGAGGGCGGCAGCAACCCGTTCACGTCGTACCTGGTGACGACCAACGTAGGTGGCGCCGTGAAAACCCCGGGCGATGGAGCGCACCGAGCTGACCCGGCGGGCAGTCGACGTTTAGCTCGTTCACGAAGCCGACGGTGGCGGTGCGTCGCCGGTTCACCGACTTCCTCTTCCTGTACAACTCTCTCTGCAAGGACTACCCGGCCTGCGCGGTGCCGCCGATCCCGGAGAAGCAGCGCATGGTGCGGGTGACGGGCGACCGGTTCGGGCCCGACTTTACACACCGCCGCGCCTACTCGCTGCAGCGCTTCCTGACGCGGCTTTCGCTGCACCCGGTGCTGCGGCGGTCGGTGCTGCTGCACAGCTTCCTGGAGTCGGGCGAGTGGAACGCGACCATGCGCAGCCACGCGGCGCGGTCTTCGGGCGACGGCTACGGCGTGAGCGTCGGCCTGGGCGGTGGTGGCGGCGGCGGCGGTGGCGGCGGCGGCGGCGGCGGCAACTACGGCAGCGGTGGCGGCAGCGGCAGCGGCAGCGGCAGCGGTGCAGGCGGCGGTGGCGGCAGCAGCATGTTTGACGCGTTTGCGGACAGCTTCATCAACGTGTTTACCAAGGTGCACCGGCTGGACCGGCGGTTTGTCGACGTGCGGGAAAAGAGCGACCGGCTGGACGAGGACCTGGGCCACGTGGAAAAGGTGCTGGCGCGCGTGGTGCGTCGCGACGCGGACATCGAGGCCGACCTCAAGGACCTGGCCGAGCAGTTCCAGAAGCTGATCACGCTGGAGCCGGGCGTCGAGGGCGCGGTGCGGGCGTTTGCGGCGTCGGTCGAGGACACGGCCACGGGCCTGCGCGGCCTGCGCGAGGTGACGGACCAGGACTACCTCAGCAGCCTGCGCGACATGGTGGCCTACAGCGGCTCGCTCAAGAACCTGCTCAAGGCGCGGGAGCAGAAGCAGCTCGACTACGAGCAGCTGACCGAGTACCTGAACAAGAGCACGGCCGACCGCGACCACCTGGCCATGGCGTCGGGCTACTACTATGGCGGCGGCATGGGGGCCGGCAGCGGAGCCGGCGTGGGCAGCGGTGGTGGTGGCGGCATGGGGGCGGGAGGCGGAGCGGGAGGCGGCGGAGGCGCCGGGGCGGCAGACGGAGGCGATGCGGCGGGCGGCGGCGGCAGCGGCAGCGGCGGCGGCAGCGGCAGCGGCGGCACGGGCGGGCTGAGCGCGGTGGGCAGCGTGGGAGCGGCAGCCACGTCGTACGTGACCAGCACGGGCGGCGGAGCCCTGGCGGGAGCCAGCGGGTTTCTTCGCAGCAAGCTGGAGGACGTCCGCGGCGTGGACCACGAGCAGAGCCGCCGGGAGCGGCAGCGCAAGCTGGAGCTGCGGGTGGAGGAGCTGACGGCCGAGGTGGAGCGGGCCAAGAAGACCAGCGAGCTCTTTGACGACGAGGTGGTCAAGGAGGTGGCCGACTTTGAGCGCATCAAGCGCGTCGAGTTCAAGCGCCAGCTGGGCGGCCTGGCCGACGCCCACATTGCCTATTACGATGCCGTGCATCGCGTGTGGGGCGAGTACCTCCGGGAGATGGAAAAGGAGGGCGTCTTGGCAGCGTGAGCGGGGGGCGGACGGGGACGGAGAGGACGGATGACGACGGGGGAATGGAGTTGGGAATAGCCTCTAATCTGCTTTGTAAGCACTTGCGTTTGTACCACCCGGCGTCACGGGCGTTTGCGTTTCGGAACAATGCACTCCTGCATCATCTTTCTTGGGTTCTAGCTTTTGTGTGCCGCCTCCAAAGGGGCAGGAACAATCAACGCCGGGCTCCGCTACCCAAAACTAACATACAGGCATACAAGCAGCGGTAGCCTATCTAAAGGCGGCCATACAGTGGATGTATAGGTCAAGGTGGACCGTTACAGAAGCTGCGACCGGTCGTGGCTGCGGCCGGTCTCGTCCTCGTCCTCGGACTCGGACTCGGACTCGGACGCGATCACGTGATGCGCGGCATCCGCCTGCTGCTGCTGTTGCTGCTGTTGCTGCTGTTGCTGCTGTTGCTGCTGTTGCTGAGAGCCCGCCAGCTTTTCGTCGGACCCGTCGCGATACGCCTTTTGCTGGCGGCCGGCATAGCCCGTCTCGCCGTTGCGGACGTCGTCGTGATCGTCGTGGTCGTCGTGGATGGCCGTCTCGCGGCCAAAGTCATCATCGTCGTCCTGCTCCTCGTCCGACCCGTCGGCAAAGGCATCGTAGAGCTCGCCGCCGCGCGTCAGCTTCCGACGGCCCTTGCGGCCACCGACACCGCCGATACCGCCGACGGCCTTTTCGCCGCGCGGACGCCCGCCGCCGCCGCCTCCGTCGTTGCCGCCACCGCCGCCGTTGAGCGCCTCGGCCTCCTCGTCGTCCAGCAGCTCAAACTCGTAAGTGTCGCGCGGGCTGTTGCGCAGCCGCTTCCGTCGCGCCAGGTACAGATACACGCCCAGGCCCAGACAAAAGGCCACAATCAGGCCCATCGCGCCGTAGATCCAGATCTGCTTCTTGGTCGACATGTTGGCCATGAACGCCGGCATCCACGACGTCGTCGTGCCCGTCGTCGACGGCGACGACTCCGACTCGTGCTCCGTCTCCGTCGTGCCGCCCGTGGCCTCGGCCGGCGATCCCGACGTCGCGCCCGTCGCGCTGCTGCTGCTGCTGCTGCTGCCCGTCGCCGCTGTCGGCTTCACCGGCCGCCCCGGCTGGTCCGTCGGCGTCGTCGGCGGCGCCTGCGCCTGGCCGTCGCCGGTCGCCGTGCTGCCCGCCGGCAGCGTCGTCGTCGAGGCCGCCAGCGTCGTCGTCACCGTAATGTCGTGGTCGTTGTCTTCGTCTTCCGTCGGCATCGGCAGCAGCTGCGCCTTGGACGCGTCGATGCTCTCGCCCCACAGCTTCAGGTGGAAGTCCGTAAACGTCCCGTTCTTGTTGTTGACAATCGTGTCCTTGACCACCACGGTCCATTTCCCGACACCCGTCTCGCCCCTGGGTCTGGTTAGCATGTTGGACGCTGACGGCATGTGCTGCTGCGTGGTCGTCTTACCAGTGCACCACGCTCATAAACGTCCAGTCCACATAGCCTTGCGGGGTGTTGTCCGGCTTGCGCGTGACCGACAGGTGGCTGATGATGTTGTTGGGGCTGATGAGATCGACGCTGAGGTCGCCGCGACGCATGTGGTCAATGTTCATCGTCACGGTCACGTGCTCCACCCGCGCCAAGTTGGCCTGCTTGAGCATGTCCTCGGTGATGTCGATGCTGACCGTCAGGCCGACGTCGCCCTGCGGAATCGCCTCGTGCACGTGGATCCACGGCGTGTAGAACCACGCCTGCGGCTTGACGTTGGTCCACGTCTTGGCCGCCTCGACCAGCGCGTACGAGTCCACCTTGCCGTACGCATACGTGTGGCTGTACTTTCTGCCGATGAACGTGTCCTGCCACTCGCCCGAGTCGAGGTTGATCGGCACCGCCGTCATCATCACGAGATACTGCATGTCGCGCCACGTCAGGTCCGGCCGTATCTGCAGGGCCAGGGCAAAGATGCCAGCCGCCAGGGGGGCCGCCGCAGACGTGCCGCCGTGCCCGTTGTAGCACGCGTTCTGGCCGACGTCCGTCGTGTGCTGCAGGTCGAAAAGAAAACAGGGTCAGCAACCAGCCGCAGCTCTGCACCGTCCCCAGGCACAACCGCCTCCACACTCACAATCGCATCGCCACCG
The DNA here is from genome assembly GCA_029299595.1 of Grosmannia serpens. NCBI lineage: Eukaryota > Fungi > Ascomycota > Sordariomycetes > Ophiostomatales > Ophiostomataceae > Grosmannia > Grosmannia serpens. The sequence goes on from JANSMH010000229.1 coordinate 27,214, forward strand.
CCGCTGGAGTAGGTAACAACCAGACTGGCAGAGCACTTTTCCGAGTAGAACGGGTGGTCGCCCTTGCGGTCCACGGCCCCGACCGTGATGCTGTAGATGCTGTTCGTGTAGCCGTCAAAGTTGCAGTTGTCATCCGACGCGGCGCCGTTGCCGCTGGCAAAGACGTAGATGGAGCCCAGTCCGCTGCGGCCGTTCTGCACGGCATTGAGCATGGCCCGTCGGATGAGCACGCCCGGGGCATCCATGCTGCGGCCGTCGTCGGGCGGGCCCCACGAGCACGAGTAGATGTGGTTGTTCTGGAAGTCGTAGTTGAGCGCGGCGGCCTCGTCGGCGTCCGAGATGGCCTTGGAGAGGATGCGGATGCCCGAGATCTTGGAGTCGTACGCGACGCCGACGCCACACACGTTGTTGCGCACGGCCGACACCTCGCCGGCACAGCGCGTGCCGTGCCGGTCGTCGGAGAGACGCGGCCGCGGCTCCTCGGTCTGCTCGTTGAAGTCGTACGAGCCCTTGGCGTAGTAGTTGGCCTTGAGGTCGTCGCTGTACATGTCGAGGCCGTCGTCCACGATGGACACGGTGGTGTTGAAGCCCGTGATGCCCTGCAGCCACACGTCCGTCACGTTGACGTCGTGGCCGACCTGCAGCGTGTTGAACAGGTGCCACTGCTCCTTGAAGATGGGGTCCTGGATGTCCAGCGTGCTGGCGACCAGCGCCTGCCTCTCCACGGCCGCGGCCACGGGCTGTGTGTCCTGGCCGCCCTGTCTGCCGTCCAGGCCGGACCCGGTGAGCGGCGGAGCCGGTGGGATCACGCGCTTCTCCAGCCGCTTGTGCAGCTCCTGCTTCTGCGCGAAGAGGATGCCGTCCAGGGCGCTGCGGCCGGCGAGCAGCGAGCCCACCGACCGCCGTCTCCGTCTTCGCTGTTGCAGCTCGCGCCGGACGACATCGTGGTCGGCCTTGCCACCTGAGAAGACGTGGTGGCCGGCCAGCTCGCCGAGCTGACCCTCGTGCACGAGGCCGAGCTGGAGCGCCACCTGGTCCGGCAACGTGTCGGCATCGAGGTGGAGGACATAGTAGTCGTGTTCCTGGTGGTTGCGGCGGACCGATATGGGCTGCGACGAGCTGCCCGATGAGGCTGACGCGGCAGCGACCAGACCGGCAAGGCCCAAGAGCGCGGACGACAGCTTCATCGTCGGCGGCCAATTCTAGACAGACACGGGGCCTGCGGCAGTGTCGACCGATCGAGGCAGGAGAAAAGAGGCGTCGGACGACGGCTGAGCAGAGGATTCGAGTCTAGATCTTTGCTATTGATCCCACCGGGAGATGCATGTGGCCGTAGAATATGCAGCAGAATATGGACGGATTCGGGATGCCAAGGATGCGGCTGTGTTGGGCAAGCCGTTTGTGGGTGGGTGGGGGGGGGGGACCGTTTTCTTTGTCCTGCTTGCAGCCCAGGCGGAATCCCGAGAGCTGTTGGGATGGCGGCGAAAGGAGATGAAGACGTATTGATGCCCCCTACTCGAGCTGGCGAGAAAGGGATAAAAAGCTGGTGTTTCGAGGCGGTGCAGACGAGGCAGCATCAGACGGTCGAAGCAGGCAACGGAGCAGAGGGGCAAGCCTTACAAAAAAGAGACGGGAGGGAAGTGAGGGATGGGGGCGTGACCTCCACGGATCGCAATGCGAATCTCAGATGGAGTTGTGTTTCGATTTCGACCTCGGCGCTCCGTGAAGTTTGTCCTTTGTCGGCGCTGCTGCCGTTTTGGTTAGGTGGCCTTGTGTGTGTAAGTAAGATACGAGTAACTAAGCTTGGGGCTTTTTAGCGTCTCAGAGTTCGGTCTGCCCAGCACTGGCACGTGCTTCGGATGGCGACTGCCTAAAAGCCCAGGCGATGTTGCTTACGTATTGCATTTTACAGGTTCTGCTTTTGTCTCTGTCCAGAACACTCATCAGACCGGATGCACAAACATGGGGAACGGGCAAAACACATACAGCGAAACAGACGAGATTCGAGTCCACCGTTCAACCTCTAGTGGCTGGCAAGTTTCATGTGCACGAGTAATATGGGCGATCGCGTTTGTGGCCCTTCTCCCCGTCTCCAGCGCCCTTCTTATTTTTAGTTCCTGGCGAGTAACAGGCCGGCTTTTCAATACGAGCGTTTGGCTGTGCTGCCGCTGACGATGGGCCTGATTTGCCAGCCATGGGCTTTTGCCAATCAGACCCTGGCTTTGCCCAAAAAACGGTGAACCCAATACGACCAGGGTGCGCGGCAACGCTGCGAACAGATGCAAGGTCCTCCCTGAACATGTGGCTGGACCGAACGGGCACAGCCTGACACAGCGGCCTGCTCGTGAATATTGGGGTTTGCCTGCTGATTGCGGTCGCACCTCTTCGAAGCCAAGGCCAGCCATCATTCCCAAACTAGACGACACTACGGTCTAGTGAGTCCGCCGAGACAGCACCACCCAACGGCCGGTCCCGGCAACAGGAACGAGAAACGGCTGCCAGAGGCGCTGCGAGAGGCGCTGCGAGACCGTGCTGATTCGTCCGGCACAGGCGGTTTGTAGGCTCGAATGCGACGGTGCTACGATCTTGAGCGATTTATGTATCTTACGAGCAGGATACATACGATTCGTGCTCGTAGTCTTCAGCAATGCCAATCCTGATCAGGGAAAGAGCTTCCCACTGAGGCGCTTTTCAAATTTGCTGGCAAACGAGCTGCTCTGCCAGCCTCCTCGTCCCCGGGTCCACACCCTGGACATAGCTTCCGCATTTGCGACCAGGGGTTCAGCAGCGCAGCAACAGCAACCGGGAAAGCACGACCGGGTAATAAAAAGGAAGAAAAAAAAAGAAAGCATCCCCTGGCATCGTCAGCCTCCCGATTTTCGTCCAGCTCTCTCTCTTCTTCGCAGCATTTTCCTATTTCTGGTTTCCCTCCGCATCCTCGCGGCCCTTGCACATCTTGGCTGTTATGGCCAGCTCGTCGATTCTGCGACAACTTGCTAATACATCGGCTCTGGCTTCATACGCGCGTTATTAAGCTGCAGCAGCGATACCAAAAAATCCCGATCGCGACCCGAGACCTTGTCATTCCTCGCAGCCCAACGCCATCCGCTTCTCTGCCTAGCCCCCCGCCCCTGCGACTGCAGTGCCTCGCGTGGCCTCCACGAGACAGAAACATGGCCTCCACGAGCTCGCCGTACTGGGGCGAGCTGCCCGTCCCCAAGGCGGCTGATGGCCGCCGCCCGTCCGTTGATGCCAGCCGACCTGAGCCTGACCAGCGCCAGTCGTTGGACGCGCCGGCCCAGCTGCAACCCAAGGCCAACCGTATCTCGGTCCAGACTACAAATACCGAGTCCACCATGAGCCCCTTCGCCTCGCCCATCACCACCAGCTTCTCCGAACAGGGCCTCGCTCCTCGTCCACCATCCTTTCCCTACGGTGCAAATCGCTACCCGCAACAGCACAGACATACTTCGCAAGACACCACCGACAGGGGCAGACGACGGGTCAGTCGTAGTGGGAACAGCGACACGGGCGCTGATTACGCCGTCGACTACATCAACGACTACGACGCCGGATACGACGCCGGAAGCCGACAAGAACCGGGCGCGGACGCAGACGATCCAGACTACTTGCCCGCAGCACCAGACGTGCCTAGGGGCCCTCCTCTGAGCTACCGGCCCCCGTACGCAGCCACCCACAATTACAGCTATCCGCAGATACCACCCAACACCCCCTCGAGTCCGAGGAAGCCAGACCTGTCTCTCGATATAGACTCAATGGAGCCCGCCAGCCCCGAGCAGTACTATACGACGACGGCGAACAGGCCCATGGCCGCGGAGGCTGCCCCCTCTTCCGGGGCGCACGGCGGTCCTTCGCGTCGCATGTCCACTCGCAGCGGGCATTCTGAGCGCCGGAAAAAGTTTGAAGAGGTCCGATCCCCGCTCCAGAAGCTCGAGCTGACGCTCGACAGCATCACCAAAGAAGAAAAGCGCGCTAGAGTCGCCGCTGCCGAGCAAGTCTTTCTCGAGCGGGAGGGTCAGGGAGCTGCCAGAAATGTCCGCAATCAGCAGGAGGCGCAGCCGCGTCCCTTGCCGCGGCCCCTTCCACAGCCCCAAGCCAGGGAACAGCCGCGGCCACTGCCACAGCCACAGCCTAGGGAGCAGCCGCGGCAGTATCCAGAGCAGCAGGTTCGGTTCCGCGAGCATTCCGCAGCTGCCAGTGATGGCGAGCCGCGGCCGCTGCTTCAGCCGGATGCGAGCCCGGTAGAAGAGAGCTACTCGCCAATTGCCGCTCAAAGGGGGCCCATGTCGCAGAACTCGCTGGAACCGCCAGAGTCCCCTCCGGCGTCTGAGAAATCTGCCGTGAGAAACAGGCGGCCAGAGTCTCGAAACACTGCGTCTTCGAGCGGCGTGGCCTCTGGGATACCTCAGCGCAACCTCAGTTTTCGCGAGCGGGCTGCACAGAATGAGGGCAGACTTCCACAAGCTAGCGAGCACTATGAGCCATTGACTTCTCTGCCGGATGACATGGTACCAAAGCGAACAAGCAGCCAGCATGCCAAGTTGACAAAGGACCCCCCTGGCGACCCGTGGTCCGCCAAGAGGAAGGCGGCCGAAAGAAGATACCAGGCCATGCAGGAGATGAACGCAACCAATGCCGGTGGAGCAGCTGCGGACAGTTATGGCTACTACACAGGCAGCAGGCCACCACAGCAGCTGGAACCCCAGTGGCAGCGTGACGAGCAGCCCCGTGGACAGCCTGCACTGGCAGCGCGCCAGAGGCAACTGTCGGTAAGCGACATTTCGGATGTCGATTTCAGTCGGCCGTCTATGGGCTTCGACGGTACGAGAGAGAGCGGGCGAGCTCCGAAGTTGGCCGCTGGTGTGGGCGGCGCTGTTAGTGTGGCGACGACGGTTGCTACAGTCCCAGTAAAAAAGACGGCAAGATTCGAGGACGATGTTGAGCACGGCCACGGGGAACGCCACTTTGACGGTCCGCACCACCATCGTGTTTCAAACATGCTGTATCATTCCCGGGGCGAGATGCAGCCCGGCCAGGGCACATACAGCCGTCCTACGTTCCTGGAGGAGTGGAAGAAGGGCACGGTTGGCACCTTGTACAGCCCACTTCTGGACTTGACGACGGAGGAGAGCTTGAGTGCCGAGCAGGACCAAACCTGGTGGGATCAGGGCGGAAAGCGCCGGGAGAGCAACCCGCGCATACGGAAAGGAGAGGCATTTGATGGCGAGTACGACGAGGCTAATGGTAAGCTGGTTGTGGACTGTAGCATATTGCATCGACGGGGATGTTGCTAACTTCACCAGGCCCTTCGCGGTTCAAGCCACCGTTGCACCTGGTATGTGGCCCATTGCTGAGATACTGCGGAGTGCGCAAAGAGAAGTCTCCAGGCAGGGCACAGAGGAACGGCAGTGGCAACGCCGGCTTCTCTGAGCGAGAGTTCTGGCGCGGAAGCGTGATGATCGTGACGCGGGACACGGATTCATCATACGACATTGCTCCAACGCTGCGGCTGTTTGTTCAGCCCCTCGACCTGCTTCCGCCTCCGCCAAGTCAAGTGCAGGGCGCATTGCCACCCGAGTACGTGGACCCGCTGGTCGGCCACCCCAAGCTTGGCCGCAACGGAGAGACGCTCTATGTGCGGCCTGTCGAGCACATAACCGAAGCCAGAGACCTCTCCCGGGACGAGACGGACGACGGCCTCTTTGAGAAGATCCGGAGTCCTGGAGTTGGCTCGTCCGGCGGCGCCATAGACCCGCCTGGCTCGTTTGCGGCGCGGCTGAAGAAGACGGAGATGGACGGCGAGAGGGCGGGCAGGTTCAAGGATGTGCGCGGCTTCCGGCTGCACGCGGAGCGCGGCGTGACATTCTGGCGGTTCAACATCGAGGTGGAGCTGCGGGACGCCCAGCAGCGGATCGCCTACCGCATCAACCGAAGCCCGTCGACCGGCTTCTGGGTGCCGGCAAGGGGTCAGGCGATGCACATCATGTTCCATTCGTGCAACGGCTTCAGCCTCAGCGTCGATCCGAACCAGTTCAGCGGGCCTGACCCTCTGTGGCGCGACGTCCTCAACAACCACCAGACACAGCCGTTCCACGTCATGATTGGCGGCGGAGACCAGATCTACAACGACATTGTGATGCAGAAGACGACCCTGTTCCAGGAGTGGCTGACCATCAAGAACCCGCTGGCAAAGTACAACGCGCCCTTCTCGGCCGAGATGCAGGACGAGCTCGAGAACTTTTATCTGCATCGCTATGCCATGTGGTTCTCGCAGGGTCTGTTCTCTCTGGCGAACTCCCAGATCCCCATGGTCAACATGTACGACGACCACGACATCATCGACGGCTTCGGATCGTACCCACACCACTTTATGAACTCGCCCGTGTTCTCGGGCCTGGGAAACGTGGCATTCAAGTACTACATGCTGTTCCAGCACCAGAGCGTGATTGGCGAGACGGAAGATTCGGAACCCAGCTGGGTTTTGGGGCCGAACCCTGGCCCGTACATCGAGGAAGTCAGCCGAAGCCTGTTCATGTACTTGGGTGCCAAGGTGGCCCTGCTAGCGGTGGACTGCCGCACGGAGCGCATGCGCGACGAGGTGGTCCGCGAAGAGACGTGGAAGCGCATCATGGACCGCTGCTATGCGGAGATCGAGAAGGGCAGCACGGAACATCTGATTGTTCTGCTCGGCGTCCCCATTGCGTATCCCCGCCTCGTCTGGCTGGAGAACATCCTCACGTCCCGGCTCATGGACCCGATCAAGGCGCTGGGGAAGACGGGCATGCTGGGCGGGTTTCTGAACAAGTTTGATGGCGGCGTCGAGGTGCTGGACGACCTGGACGACCACTGGACGGCCAAGGAGCACAAGGACGAGCGAAAGGTGCTCATTGAGGACCTGCAAGACCTGGCGGCGGACAAGTCGGTCCGCATCACGATGATCAGGTATGTGTTCTCTCCCGGTGACGCAACCGTGACGGCCTGCCGTGCTAACATGTGTTTTTTTCTTCTTTGTTTCAGTGGCGATGTTCATCTGGCCGCCGTCGGACAGTTCTACTCGAACCCCAAACTGGGGGTGGTGAAACACAAGGACTTCCGATACATGCCCAACGTGATCTCGTCGGCCATTGTGAACACGCCGCCGCCGGACCTGTTGGCCGACGTGCTGAACAAGAGAAACAAGGTGCACCACTTTGACCACGACACGGACGAGGACATGATTCCGCTGTTCGACCAGGGGGTGGACGGCAAGCCGCGAAACAACAAGAGGCTGCTGCCCCATCGGAACTGGTGCTCGATCCAGACGTACGTGCCGGGATCGACGCCACAGACGTCTCCGGAGCAGTCGACGAACGAGCTGGGCGGTCGCAGCCGGAGCATCCTCAAGCGGAACGGAAGCAACGTGCTGCGACGCAACTCGCAGCTTCGCCGTGCGCCGGCCAACGAGGGCGAGTCGAGACCGCCGCTGTCGGGCGGGCTGCTGCGGACGCTGAGCCGCGGACGTGCATCGGCCGACAATGTGCGCCAGGACAGGACGGGCGCGGGCGTGAAGCGATCGTTTTCGCTGTCTCGGGACTTCCGCCCCGGAAACATATTCCGTCGGCTCAGCCTCCACAGCCATAGACAGACTGATGACGGCGGGATCAACGGGAGCTGGGGTCCAGACAGCGAGGACAACTTGCCGCCTCAGCAGCAACAACAGCAGCAGCAGCAGCAGCAGCAGCGACAGGCGGTACCGCCTCAGGGTTACGGGAACCAACGAAACGCAATCGGGCGTGGACAGGAGTACGGCCAGACGCGCGGGGTCGCCGGTGGTCGGGGTGCGAATGCAGGAATGTACGGCGATGAGGATCTAAGCTCGGCCAGCAGCGGCGAGGAGGTTCTGGGGCCGCGGCAAGGAAGGAGAGGGCCGCAGATGCGCGGCGGTGCGGGATCAGCGTCTGCGCTGGGAGGAGGATTCAGTCACGACGAGTATGAGACGGGTGACGAGACGCACTTTTCGGTGAAGCGACGGCCGATGCAGCGCAGCCAGATGAAGCAGGAGCAGGCGCAGGAGCAGGAGGCGCCGGCGCCGCAGCAGTTCTACCGGACGCCGACGGGCCTGACGACCAGACAGGCGAAACAGGCGCAGCAGTTTGCGGTCAACCTGGAAGGCGGGCTGGACATCCGGCTGAACGTGGAGGTGAACGCGAAGGACCCGACGGGCATCACGGTGCCGTATCGACTGCTGGTGCCGCGGCTGTGGTACACGTACGAGGGCGACGACTCGGCGACGGCGTCGGCAGCACAGCACGGCGGGCCGACGGGGCTCAAGCGGCTGCTGAGTCTGGGACGGAAGCGGCCGAGCATGGAGGCTGAGGACGGACGAGAGGGCTGACGATGACATTACTACGGGCGACACGGACACGATGGAATTACGACGTTATGACTATTGCACGGCCCACGGGCCGTAAAACAGACCTGTTTGGGGGGACGTTCAGTGCTTTAGAGTACGACTTAAGCAGCCTTTTATTGATAGAAGCCGCTCGGCGGTAATGATGACGTGATGCACTGCGCGGCAACGGACACGGCTTTGATGACTATTTTTTGAATTACCGAAACGCTACGGCCTCGCGTCTTCTCTGTGCACAATTCACAACAAGCAATCTATGTCTTTGCAAGTCAGCGGACGCGGGTCTCAAGACACGAAATATGAAGGAGCTCACCTCGGCCACAGCCGAAGCACAATGCCGACAGCACTTGTCGGCCTCTTTGGAAGGGAGCTTCAGTCGCTCCTCGTTCTGGTCCTTTTCGTTTCCATTGTATACCAAGAAAGCATGACGCAGTCTCACTCGGCGCCGCCCTCGGCCGCCGGGCTCTTGCTGCGGCTGCGACGCCGTCCGCCGGGCGGTCCTCGCCGGTGGTCGTCGCGGTCTCTCCGGTCGGCGCCACGGTCTGGGCGGTCTCCCCGATCGCCACGATCGCCACGATCGCCACGGTCGCCGCGGTCGCGGGCCTTTGCGGGCGGCGGGCGCACAAAGGCAAAGTCGACCTGGACGGTCTGGTCGAGCAGCTTGGTCTGGTGGGCGCCGTCGATGGCAGCGCGAGCCTCGTTGAGGGTAGGGTACTCGATCAAGCAATAGCCCTGGAAGAGTTAGGACGAGATGGAGGGGGGAGGGAGGGGGCAAACGACGCAGACACGCACCTTGACGTAGCCGCTGCGGCGGTCCAGGTTGAGGTGCATGTTCTTGATCTCGCCAAACTCGGAGAACTTGTCGTGCAGGGCCTCCTCGTCGGCCTCTTCGTGCACGTTGGTCACCATGACGATCCAGCCCTCGATGGAGCGCACGGCGGTGGCCTTTGCGTGCGTCTGCATGTCGGCGGTGCGCGGGCCCGCGGCGGCGGCCGAGGCGCCGTCGTCGGCATGGTCGCCGTCGTCGGCCGTGTGCAGCTCGCCGTCCTCGGGCGCGTTGGCATCGGCCACCACGGCGGCCCCGTCGTCCATCTCCATCTCCACGTCGGCCATGGCAGGAGGCGGGAGGCGGTAGGCGGTAGGCGGTAGGCGGTAGGCGGTAGAGGAACTGGCGATCCTGGCAGGTGATGCGAGAGAGAGAGAGGAGGGGGAGGGGGGGGGGGAGAGCACAGGGAGACGGATCCGGAAAACAAACCGGCTGCGCGAGATCGTGGGACACAGGGCCTTTTTGCTTCTTTCTGGTTTGGCCTCGCTTTGCCAGACACGCCTTCGACCGCGGCGCAACAACGTTGTTCCGGCCGGAAAGCTCCCCCTTCCAGCCAGTCACAGGCGCCACTGCCCCGCCCTTGGGCTCCCCGGCGCGAGGGGCCCCACAGCGTCTCCACTACACAGCCTTGCGCCGTTGTGTTGCTCCTTTTTAGGAAGGGACCACACGCGTCGCGGCGAGCCTCTTTCGCGCTCTCTCGCCTCTCACCAGCCGCTCACGAAGGGTGTCTGCCCGGTCCGCGACAGTGTATTGTGCCGCAGGCGACGCTACCGGGCCACGATGCTCCGCCGGCCGCCGACGATCCTGGGCGTGACCGCCGAGGACATTGCCGCGTACGAGGACCGCCGGCGCCACGAAGACGAGGGCGACGAGGACGAGCAGGTCGACCAGCTGGACCCGCGATATGGAACTGTGCCAGGACGCGGCCGCCACGGCCGGGTGGCGGCGGCGTCCTCGCATCCGTGGCCGGCCAGACCGCCGCCGTCGCGACGGCAAAACGGGCCGCGGCCGCAGCAGCAACAGCAGCAGCAGCAGGAGCGGCAACAGCAGCAGCAGCCGATGCCACGGCAACGGCGGCACGGCTTTGGACAGCACGAGGCCTTTGAGGCGGACGAGGAGGAGGACGAGGGCGAGGATGGGCAGGACGAGCAGGACGAGCAGAACGAGGCGATCGAGGAGGACGAGGCGGTCGAGGAGGACGAGGTCGGGCTGGACTCGCCCGCGGAGCACAACTTTTCCGACGAGGACGTGGACGAGGACACCGACGAGGCCGACGACGACGACGACGAGGGCGGACACATGGACGTGGAGTACGACGGACGAGGGCAGAGGACGGGGACGCCAGGGACGGCAGCGGTGCCGCCGATCGTGCTGCACCGCGCCGTGTCGGCCTCGATGCTGACGACGCCCACGGCCGCCGCTGCCGCCGCCCCCATGTTGGGCACGCCGCCGGCGCGCGCGATGCCGACCGGCGACGACACGCCGCCGCCACAGCACGCGCCTCGACGCACGACGCGACGGGCGGCGGCCGTAGTGACGCCCGTGCCGGCAGCAGCAGCAGCAGCTGCAGCAGCGGCGCCGTCCTCGCGACGCCACAACGGCACGACGGCGCGGCGAGGAGCAGCAGCAGCAGCGTCCTCGTCTGGCGGCATCGCGCGGCCGCCGTCCCAGCTGTCGCAGTCGGCGTCGTCCCACACGGCGTACCCGCCGCAGACGGCCTATCACGCCGGCGCGTCGGCACCCATGGGGCCACCACCACCACCACAGCAGCCAACGTGGACGGGGACGGGGACGGGGACGGGGACGCGAGGCACACAGCACGGCGGCCGACGGCAGCGGACGGCCGAGGCGCAGCCCCCGCCGACGACAGAAGGCCGGGCGACGCGCAGCCGCGACGAGCGTCTGGGCGTCGGCGGCGGACGCGGGAACGTCGGCGGGAGGGTGCGGCGATGAGGGGGGGGGCAGAGGAAGAGCTCCGAGGACAGAGGGCGCATCCACGACCTGCTGCCCTGCCCGCTCGGCGGCCCGTTCTGGATACTGGATACGCTTTGCTGTTGGGACGAGCACGTCGGGACAAGCACGTCGGCCGTCTTGCCGGCCGTCTTTGGCGCAGACTTGCCCGACGACGGGGTCACACGCATGGGCACACTTTGGGACTCGTTCGCACCCTCGTTCCGCTGCAAATATACTCTCTACTGCTCGTAAACCGCCACATACACGCAGGAAAGGGCCGTCCGTAACATCGCTCAGAGATTAGGAGGAAGACAGACAGGGGAAATAGGAAAAAAGGAAACCCGAGCAGTTCTAGCACATCATCTTTGTTATCTTTTTGTGTTCCCAATCAGACAGATAAATGGAAAAAAAGGACAGGAGCGAAAGGAGAAAGGAAGCGGCCAGGAGAAGGACCACAAAGGGGGTCCAGCGCATGCAATGCCGACACGGGTTTGGTACAAAAAAAAAGGTGAAAACGACAGGAGAGAAGCAGCGGCCCAGACGCCGGCCGGCCGACTAGGAAGCCGACTTGTTCTTGAACTTGATAAAGATGGGCTTGTGGGCGGCCGGCGGAGCCGCTGGAGCCGGAGGAGGAGCCGGCGGAGCGGCGGCGGCCGGAAGAGGAGGAGGCGCCGCGGGTGGTGGCGCGCCGTTGGGGGGGGCGCGTGTGGGCAGCGGCTTGCGTGGCGGCTTGGACGCGGCGGTGTTGCTGCCGCTGCCGGCGGTCTCTCTGCTGCTGCCGGCGGCGTCTCTGCCGAAGCTGTGTGGCGGCGGTGTCGGCCGGCTGGACGAGGAGCCGTCGGGGCCGGGCGTCGACGAGAGCCGGACGCGGCTGCCGGCGGTCTTGGGCGACGACAGCCGAGAGGGGGTCGATGCCTTGGAGGATGTTCGGGATGTGGCCGTCCTGGCAAAGATGCCGCCGACATTGCCGCCGACATTGCCGCCGACACTGCCACTGCTGCCACTATTCCCACCATTTCCACCATTTCCACCATTTCCACCACCACTTCCATTCCCACTCCCGCCACTCCCACCACTCCCACCACTCCCACTCCCACTCCCACCAACACCCGCCGCCCGGATCGACCCGTCCGTCGTCGGCCGTCCGCCCCGTCGCGCCGTCTGCAGCCACTGGATCGCCAGCGGGCTCAGCCACTGATGGTAGCTGCGCGGCACCGCAATCCGCACCATCTTGCGCCGCCCGCTGCTGCCGCCCTCGTCGTCGCGCACCTCGCGCTTCCGCTTGCCGCCCGCCGACAGCGGCGTCCGCACCTTGTTGGGCGGCTGGGACTGGGGCTGGGGCTGGGGATGGGGATGGGCGGCTGCTGCCGCGCCCACGGCCGGCGATCGCGACAGCCCGTGGCCGAGACCGCCCAGCGGGCCCCGTCGCTGCACCGCAATCGTGTCGGCCACCGCAGCCACCGGCCCAGGCGAAGCCCCTCCTCCTGCTGCTGCTGTGGGCGCCGCCGTCTTTGTTGCCGTCGCCGCCGTCGCCGCCGCCGTCGCCGAGACCGACGGCTTCCGCACCACGACCGGCGAGCCAGCACTCGTTGCACTCGTGGGCGTCGAGCCGCTTCCCCTCGGGGCCGACGTCCCCAGCGGCGTGCGCCCCGTCTGCAGCCGGATCTTGGGCGCCGCCACCGCCTTCTTGGGCAGGTCCGGCAGACGCGTCCGCTGCCCGTTTGGCGCGTCGGCACGTGCGCTGCTGGGCGCCGTCACGTGATCCGGCGGCCGCGACGTCGCCTTGGGCGCGGCCGCTGCCGGGGGCGTGGCCGTGGGATAGAGCGGCGGAAGCGACGAGGCGGCCGCTGCTGCCGGCAGTGGTGCTGGTGGCGGTGGCAGTGCGCCGAGAGCGCCGAGAGCGCCCGTGGCTGCCGCAACCGGCTGGGCCGCCGGCACCGGCTTCGGCACCGGCTTTGGCGCTGGCTTTGTCATCGGCTTTGTCATCGGCTTTGTCATCGGTTTCAGCACCGGCGGCTTCATCACGGGCTTCACCACGGGCGGCACCACGGGCGGCACCACGGCCATCGGCACCGCCTCGACCTCGGCCACGTCCGCCACCGCCGCCACCGCCACCGCCGCCGTTGCCGTCGCCCGCAGCGGCCGCGGCACCCGTCGAAAGTCCAGCACGCAGCTCGTCGGCGTCCGCCGCGCGGCCGTCCACATGGTCGGGTGGCGCACGGTCAGCAGCAGCGACAGCTCGCCGTCAAACATGGCCTCCAGCAGCTCCAGCAGGTTCCGCTTCTCGGTGCTGCCCGTCGCCGCCGACAGCATCGCCTCCCACATGGCCGCCAGCAGCTCCGTCCGCCCGCCCACCGCCTCCTTCAGCGCCCGCACCGCCGCCGCGATGCTCTCCCGTCGCGCGTGCTGCTCCTGGTGCTGCCTGATCACCGCGTCGCCCTGCTCGATGATGAGCCCGCCCGTGTCGTCGTCGTCGTTGTCGTTGTCGTTGTCGTCCCCGCCACCGCCGCCGCTCGTGCCTGGCGGGCCCTCTCCCCGGGCCGCCTCCTCTCCTCGGACCCCCTCTCCCCGGGCCCCCCCCTCTCCTCTGCCGTCCACCTCCAGCTCGCCAAAGGCGATCGCGGCCAAGCCTCGACAGAACAGCTTGAACAGCCGGTCGCGCACAAACGGAGAGCTGTGCAGCGTCATCGTCGCCAGCAGCAGCTTCAGGATCGCCGGCCGCAGCATCAGCCCCAGCTCCACCAGCGCCTCAAACGCCTGCAGCTGCACCACGTCCACCGTCCCGTCCTGCAGGTACCGCACAAACTCCAGCGCGTCCACCGCGATCACCCCCGCCTGCATCAGCAGCCGCTTGCCCTCCAGCGCCGCCGTCGTCCACAGGTTCTGGTACGACCCCGTCCACTCGTCCATCCGCCGGTACCGCTCGATCTCGGCCAGCGCCTCCTCCAGCAGCTGCTGTCCCTCGGCGTCCACCTCCATCCGGTTCAGGTCTGCTCCCAGGTCAAAGTCCGAGTCGCTCATCGCGTCGTCAAACGTGAGCACCATGTCCATCCCGCCCTTTTGCTGCTGCTGCTGCTGCTGTTGCTGCTGCTGCTTCTTGGACCACCCGGCCGACCCTGTCCCCCCCCCCCCCCCCCCCCCCCCCCCCCGCCCCCCCCCCCCCCCCCCCTCCCCCCCCCCCCCCCCCCCCCGCCTCCGCCGCCGCCGCCCCTCGTTCTTTCGTCTCAAC